>APFE030029490.1:58461-108621 GCA_000404065.3 Pinus taeda
CGACACCTATATTCACATGTTTGAACTTGTACTTTGTTCGGGTTTGGATGGAGCGCAAGACCCTGGTTCTAGTCCATTGTGGACCAGGTTGCGATTTTGTGGGACATCATTACATGACTCGTCGATGGATGGCTGCGACCATACCTGAGTCTTTTTAAGGATGGCTGTGACCATACCTCTTATCATTATGGTCTCTTCGGCTGGGTGGCTGCGTCTACGCCACAGACCTTTTTCATATGTCTTTTGGATGGCTTCGCCCATGCCTAGACTACATGTAATTGAAATATCAGTTGTATCTGCCTGTAGGTTCTCCTTGGTGGTGTTCCAGTCCAGCAGTGTTGTAAAGCATTTCACCCCTCCCACTCTCTCGGGCTTCATCCTTTAGGGGGCATCTGTTACACAGTAAAATGTCACTGCCATCATGTCAGTCTCCCTACTGTGCCATAAAACCACATTCACCTTGACTATGCCCTCTGAAATGGCTAAAAACCCTCTTTGCCTAAGTTAATTGAATCATCGCGTCTGTTCATTAAATAACTGCACTGACTGGCGGAGGATAATGCAACTGCTGCGCTGCCAGCACGGAAGCACACGTGTTTTCCGCGCTGGTCCAATTTCACGGACAGCACGCCCTCCGCTTGTACTATTGAGCGCTGACCAGACCTCTTCTATAATAGATCTGCGATATCAGCGCGCTAGCTCAGTTTTTCACCCGCGCTGATCCTGTTCAGGCGAATTTGTTCTAACAGCCAACCTTCTAGATGACTCCAGACTTGGTTGTTAGCATTGTTGAGGTCGCCATCCTTTCTCTAGCATGTCTGTTCGACTGACCATCCACTTATCTTGGGGGAAAGCTCATCCTTTACCTATTCATGGAGACTCCTTCTCCTTTATAAGCCTCCTCCATTGCCTATGAGCAGCTAGTTTGGAACATATAGACTTTGATTGAGGAATTCTTAGTGCATTAGTGCTGCTCTTTGTAGGCATTTGGTGTGTTGTGTGAGGATTGTTTTGAGCTTGAGGAAGGTTATGAGCTTGTTGCCTTGTATGTGAGAGAGAGACCTCTTTGACTTGGGAGATTTGCTTCAAAGGTGAATGCTTGGAAGACATGCTGGCTGGACCCTCTAGAGAAGGACTCAGCGTCAGGACTTCGGTTGTACCTTTCTCTATTTTCTGATTAATAAAGATAGATGACTACTCTTATGGTTCCATTTCCATTTGTCCTATGAATGATTAATGTAAATTGTATCCTTCCTGACTGATACATAGTTGTTTTTAGTAGATTTTACGCTTGTGTTTACTCTCTCTTTGCTTGTGCAGGTGTCCGTCCGCGAGGATAGTGGAGGACTATGATCGGCTGGAGCGAAGGAGCGAGAGGATAATCTCTTTAGCAAACATAGCGCTGGAGTCCAAGTAGGTTTCTTTTACCCACTTGTTAATTACAACTAGGAACCTGCAGTGTAGCATTGTTTGATTGTTGCTAGACCCCCTTTGGGCTAGTAGGGATCGCCTCTATCCGTAGAGGGGATTTACCTCTCCAACACCGCGCCATGAATTCCGCAGCAATTCAAAATCAGCCGGTTGATACTTATGATGCACTGCAATCGTTTATGAAACAATCGTTTTCCACCCGAATGTGCGTCCTCTTCCTCTGCAAGTGGTTAACCTGAATTTTTCTACCTGTTCAAGCGTCCTGCTGCCGCTTAGACTGGTCCTGTGCTGCCGTAAACTCCTCCGGAAGCCAAGAACAAACTTCTACAGGAAACTGCGGTACAGAAAACGCGGCATCCGAAGCAGTGCAGACTGTTCACGTTGAGGGTGGCGAATTTCGGCGAGGTAGGCAGAATTTAACCTCCGCATGCAAAGAAAATTTTTCAAAGGTGGTGCAATCGACGTAGAAAAGGGGTAGAAAAATTTAAGTGCAATTCTGTCTGGTTTTATATATCTATCGCTGCTAAAATCGTCATAGTAATCTGCATGAGAAACTTTCTTCACGCATGAATGAAAACTCCTTCCTATAGAGGGTGATACCCTGCCGAAACACTGTCAAAATTGTAAATTTTATGCCGCTGAGTGTATAACGGAGACATAGCTTTGTGCTTCGAGTGAAAATTCCCGAAATCCTCCTTCTATACATCTGAGCAGGCAAATTCAGCAGGGTAATCGACCAAAGGTATTTTTTTTTTCCGCTCTAAGGAGAGAAACCGCCAAGAATTCTCAGTTTGCGAGCGCAAACACAGAATTTGACCATGCCGGGTGGGCTCATTCGAAAGGAACCGTCAGATTCAAAGAAGTTACGAGAAACCCCTGAGGTGGTAGACCTGTTTTCCCGTGCACAATGGATGTCATTTTGTGATAAGCTCCAAGGGCATGACGATGAAATTACGGAAGAATTCCTTCGTTCCCTGAAGCCAAAGTCGAAAACATTGGCCGTCGTCAATTTCAGAGGACTGACCCTCAGACTCACCCCACAGCTCATCAGCAGGGTGACTGATCTTCCAATGGGAATGCCTTGGGATAAGGACGAAAGGAAGCTGGGTAAGAAGGCTAAGGAAGAATTCTTCTTGCCAGATGAACGATTCTCAGAAGATAAAAACGGAGTTCGGAGGACTAGCCTACAGTCGTTCTGGAGTGAAGTCAGCCTCCAAATTATGAAGTATATCATGTGCGAGGGGCAATTTAGCATTATATATGGATATCATTTTCGGCTGCTCACAGAACTCAGACACCACATGGACCTCCCCTCAGAACAAAAATTGAGCATTCCATATTTCCTCTTGCAGTCCATGACTGAATGTGCCACCAAACTCAGAGAAGGGACACCAGACCAGCTAGCTCACCATGGGCTTATTACGCTCCTCATGGAAGATGCACTCCACACTTTCACTGTCCCTCTCTCCTGGGAAATTTTCCGGAATATGTCAAGGGAAGATGACATTCGGGTCTTAGCTGAGGAGCTCACTTCTTCCAGTAGTGAAGAGAAGGAGCCCACTCAGGCTGAGAAGAAAGCTAAAAGACAAGACACCCCTGGCAAAACACTCAAGAAGGAGCAAAAAGGAACACCAACAACAAAGCAAGCTGCCAAAACAGGGGATGATGGGATTGCCCCAACGCCCAGGGAAAAACGACTACAGAGCAGGGTAGAACGGACTGAGAAAGTCCAGGACAGTAAGGGCACCCCTAAGGCTACCTCAGCCAAGATGAAATAAAAATTCCCCTCGGCCAAGCAGGCTAAAACTGTGCCCTCAATTCCTACAGGAAAGTAGCAGAGTCTTTCTACAGGAAAATTGAAAACGGCTTCTACAGGAAGCCAGAAAGAAACCGCTACAGGACTTTCTACAGGAAGTCTGAAAGGAGAACAACAGAAGGAGAAGTCGGCTGAAATCCTAGCTAGGGAGGCAGTAGCTATGCTGGCCGCCCTAAGCACCTCTCCGAAGCCAAAAGAAAAATGAAAAAGGGAGACTCCTCTGTATTTCAAAGCAAGAAGGAGTGTAAGAATTAAGACTGGCAGACCCCAGCCTTCATCCAAAGAACCAATCACTATCGTGGATACCCCTACCATGCCAAGGGATAAATCCCCCTCCAAAGCATCGATTACTTATGAGCGGGGGAGCCCAAAAACATCTTCATGGAGGGACAGAATGGAAAAATTAATCTCAGAAGCCTCTCTACAGGATGATGAGGCTATTCTACAGGAAAATCAGGCTAGGCTGAAAGAAGTAGAGCAGATGGAGGAGAAGGCAGTCGAGTCACCACAAGAGGAGGAGGGAGCAGCCAAGTCACCACCAAAGGAGGATAAAACTAATGTTATCATGGAACCAAGCCCACAGCCCAACTTGGGCTCTTATTATAACTTTTTGGAAGCAGGCAAAATTATTCCCCAAAAGTTTACAGTGCCACTGTTTTTAGCACTAGAAGAAGAACGGGTACGAACCCACACGTGGATGAGGATAGCTAAATCTAAGGGAGTAGAAGATATTGGGCCTCTAGAGGAAAAGTCCCTACGCGTAGTAGTTCCACTAGATCCAGCCGAAGGAGCACGCTACACTAAATCTGTGCGCCAAGACGATAGCGATGATGAGTTGGATTGCATTTATCAAATAATGACGCAAGACCAAGACCGAGTGAACCCAACTAAAGATGGGAGAATTTCATGGGAGTGTGACAGTTCCTGTACTTTGGATTCAGATGAAGAAATAGAACGTTGGAAGAACTGGCTACACGAAGTCACAACGCTGAATTGTAACATGATGATTTGATCACTACGGCCCGTAATGACCGAAGCAAGAGAAATGCCAACAGATGATGCGGTACCCAGAATGGATGAACCCTTAGACAAAGTTGAAAGTACCATATCCAAATGGCAATAGTGCAATTTGCTCAAATGGGTGTTGCACGCGACACCCGCACAATGGGGGCATATACGTCAGTTGAATATCAGAAATTGGCACAAATGTAGAAGACGGATGCGCTTACAATTTGGCATACCCAAAATAAGGTGGATTGGTGGGAAAAGGCAGAACAACTTGTAAGAACACTAGACGTATACAAAATGGACGGTTCCAGTGCACAACATTATTACAATAGGTTGCCCAAACAGGACTGTTGGAGGAAGAACAAGATCACAATACCAAGTGAGAGAAGGGGATCGTTTGCCAAGATACGTGAAGTCATGAATAAGGATCTGCGGATACAATGTAGAAAAGGGAACCTGCGCACTCCAGTGGTTAGAAGGGCATATACGGAGCTATGCAAGAACCTAGCCGCGAAGCTGAGTACGAGGCTGTAGAATGGTATAGGAACTGAGGTCCTTGGAGAACCTCCATAGAAGGTTGTGGATGTAGCAATGTTGGTGAAGAGAATAGTGTGTGAAGTCCAGACTGAAGAACTCATAAGACCTTGCGAAGAGGAGTATGAAGGGATTTAGGAAGCTATTCGGCTAGGGAGTGCGCAACTTTGTGAACTAGAAAGAAATAAGATACTACTTTGAATGAAGAATATGATGTTGGACGCGGAGATTAAATGGCTAGAAAAGGAACTAAAGGAGGACTTTCTGAATGAAAAACCTGGAAAGTCACAGCCGGATACGCGAAAACCTAAGGATGAATTAGAGGAGTATAACAGCAAGGTAATTGATCAAATGTCATGGTTAAGGTAGTGCCTCACTCTCGGGGGGAATCAAGAGAGTGTGCCGCATCCGGCAGTTCTCGTAGCAACGACAATAGAGACCGTGTCACGGGTTGCTCCCCAAGATGCGATAACGGTGCACCAAAGAGGTGTGACCACCTGACTACCCGAAGAGGAGACAGTCTCACCGCTCCATACAGTTGAAAGAGAGTGTGGGACTATAAAATAGTCTATTAAGGGGCTGCGTGACAATAGGGATGTGTACAAGGTTAGTATGTCACAAGGTTCATGGTCGCACAGAAGGGGCTATGCTACCGTGCAGATAAACAAGGAAGTGACCACTGGCGTCATTGTTCATGAAAAGACGTCCAAGTTAAGGTGAAAAGGATGGGGCGGTGGGCATTTAAGACATGAATTCAGAACTAGATTTGAAATGATCTGCCGACCTTCTAGCATTAATGAGCTAGAATATGGGGCGATGGTAGAATTTGAATTTCAACGAGCCTATAAATTGCAAATGGCCCTCCACCAAACAACCCTTGGAATCTTGTGAATAAAGATGTTGGGCTATCAAAGGGGCATGAACATGATGAATGAGCATGTTGTAAGAGCAAGTCTATGGTTTAAAGCATTGTCGAAGGATACACAAGAGTCCCTGATCAGAATCATGTCAAAAACCAAGGGAGCCACGCAAAGTCCTACGTCGCCGATAGCGGATGCATCTGAAATCCCTAAATCGCCCCGGACGCCGAGGCCCAAGAAGGACCCATAGGTAGCAAGACCAGTCCATATGTCACCACGAAATCAGCGGTTCGACAAACTGCCGATGGAAGAAAAGGGAAAAACAGTTAATATTGAGAGCGGCAATGAGGAAGAGGATCATTCAACCTTTGTCAAAGAGATGGAACTAGAGGAAGAGATGGAAGAAGACATCCAACTAGCACATGTTGCAGCAAAACTTCCCAAGTATGTCCCTCCGTAGAAAGGGAGGGTAAAGGTACCTAAAGATTTGGATGTCATTAAAAGCACACTTATCACCCCGTTCCTCTCCGAGGGGGTTCTGTTCGAAGGAACAGTTGTAGGCCACATTCCCAATATGAAGTTTGAACACTGGGACCTTGTGGATAGCGAGAAGTTTCCCCATTTGGAAACTAGCGAGCTGATGGAACAAAGCACGGAGGGGGCCGCTACAACACTGCAGCCACAGACCTGGTTGCGTGGGGTGGAGGAGGCCGGGCTACTCCACCTCTTATCAATTCCA
This sequence comes from Pinus taeda, assembly GCA_000404065.3. NCBI lineage: Eukaryota > Viridiplantae > Streptophyta > Pinopsida > Pinales > Pinaceae > Pinus > Pinus taeda. The sequence continues at coordinate 64,850 of APFE030029490.1, forward strand.
CATTTTCATCGAACCCCAATCGCGATATTTGTCATCAGGAAACTACCCTGCCTGGTGCACGATGGGTACTTATGGATGGACGAGCCCATCCCCATCACAACGGAGATCATTCATAGGATCTCTTGACTTCCCTATACAAGAAGGGACCCCACAGAAATAGTTGGCACAAGTGGAGACTTGACGATTGTGGAAGCCATGAAAAAGAAATATAAGTTGGAGAAAAAGTAGAGAGTGTATGTTATTACTAGTATTCAGGATGTTTCTACCCAGTTGTTGGCAGGAAAGGTGATGAGAAAATGTCAGGGAAATGAGGTACCAACAATAGTCATCATGTTGGCCAAGAAATGCACAAAATGGGTATGTTTCAATTGGGCGCAGTTCCTTCGTGAGAATTCCTCATGAACTGCAAGGAGGCCCAAGAACAGGGTAAGACCTTCCACTATGCGTGATTGCTCTTATCCATCTTGTTGGTTACAGGTGAATTGCTTGAGGATAGTCAGTTCCCTCCCCTTGACCAGGATTGGCCAGAGGCAGCAAAATACACGTCACTATGGGCAACGAAGGATGCCACAAGAATCCGAGAAGCCAAGATTTTCTGGATACTAATGGAAGCGAGCATACGACTATGGATCAATAAGAAACCATGCCTATCAGCCTTAGTATATGATAGTGTGAAGAGTTTTGCAGACTTTAAAGCGGATATGCACCATGTGTATATCCAGGCACGGAAGGATCCAAAGCAGAAGTGGACCACACTCCCCTTCATTGCAATAGATGACGCTATTTTCGCTATGCTTGACACCTGGCTACTGAAATGGCATGCACCAGATGCGGTGGTGCGCGATGAGACGGAGATTCAAAGACAGAAGACTGCCGCCAAGTTTCTAGCACAATAGAAGTGGAATGACTAGCTTGATGAGGAAGTACGAGCATCCCAGGAGGCAGTGAAGGCTGCCGCAAAAAAGGCAGCACCAGGAGGGGCCGCTCCGATAAACGAAGAAAGAGGCCCGAACATGACCACAGGGCCAAGAATGAATGATATGACAGAAGGTGCAGACCCAAGCACCACCTCTACACCCTTAAAATGGCTGTGCACGATAGAACGAATAGGGTCGTGGAAGAAGACCAAGGTGTCCAAATTGGATGGGGAGCCTATCACACTAACTGAGGGTGACCTATGTGACATTGGTGATATAGTTCTTGAAGTCACCAGGGAGGCGCTCCAGGAGGAAATGACAAAGTAGTAGACTATATTGGGAGCACTCAGGACACAACTGCAAGAACTTCAGGTATGGCCCCCACAGCTGGGAATGGTAGCTACCTACGAGGCTACGGGTACGTTAGCAACCGAGCAGTTGCTGCGGGCCAAAATGGCTAATACTGTCACACTGCCGGTAGGAGCACTAACAGCAGACAACATGGAGGATATAGCTATGGTAGGTTGGTTCAATGGACTTGGATTAAACTTGGCTGCCCTCCCACGAGAAATCTTATACCAACTACAGGATGGAGCAATGACAAAGCTTTGTGCTAGGGAAGGATGCGTAGTATAGATGCTCAGTGAACAACAAATCAACATCGAGCAGTTGAGCCTCCAACACGATGAAGTAATAGCACAGACTCGGCAGTTGGAGCAAATCGTCGAGGAAGCATGTCGTCGTGCCCCCAAGCTTGAGATTGCAGCAGACTTACCAGTAGGCATACAGATCCACATATTGGCCAGTGGATTCTGTGAGGCGAAGGAGGAAGCAATGAGGATCCAATTAGATCTCAACTTGCAGATCACAGAGCTAAGGCTCAATGCACAGCCTGCTACACCACCGAAGGTCCGAGAGCAGCGGCACCATGCCATTCAATCAGCGTTGGAAGCCATAGAGCACGCCATATAGGATTGCACTAGCTTGCTAGATCAATCGCCCATCACCCTCACTTCACTGCAGGAAGACCCAATGCTCCAGCGGTTAGAGACAGAAGCATGGGACTTGCCGTAGGCTTACGACAATGTTCGAGGGACCGCACATATGGTCACCCTTACTCAGTGGCTGGCCAAGATGAGGGAGGCTCAGACTCTAAAGGCCCAGATGGATGCCGCACATCAAAAAGAAGCAGTGCTTAAAGAATGCATTCAGCCTTGGCTCAAGGAAGCATTCACGGTCACTGCCAAGATTGAGGTAAAACTGGTACATGTGCAGGGAGTATATACACTCAGGCAAGGAGTTGCACCTGACAACGAAACATCAGAGATACCCGCACAGTGGGTACAGAAGACAATGGAAGAATGTGTTGCAAACGTAAGTGAAGCATAGAGATTGTTGGATGAACTTCGCACAAAGATCAATGCACTGGTGAAGTGACTTGTGACGAGTCATGATGCTTGTATTGGGGGCCTGTTGGGTAGTGGATCCCCTGCGTAACGGTTTTGGGGCTTAAAGCCCACAATTATGGGTAAGAACATTGTAAAATCTCCATGAAGTGCGCAGAGTGTGAGTTGTAATGAGTCAAGTCAAAGGGTAGTCTGCCCTAAAATATTGTAATTTAATCTAGAATGTGTCAGCCTACCCATGGTATGCAGACCATGGGAATGTATAAATAGAGTGAGGCTCTAAGTGTAGAAGGTAGCTTTGTAGAGATCAGAAGTTTATGGGTTTTTGAAAGTAATCTAAGTCTGTAAGTCTAATTCACGGGTCATAGTAGTAGAAGAGGCTCTACGGCTGTGTGTGCAAAGGCCTAGTAGAGTCCACAACTGTGTGCACAAGGTAGGAAGTGGATTGTAATTGGAAAAATCATTAATAAAGATAAGTTGGTTTTGGAATATCGTGTATATGTTTCTCTGTTTCTGTTAATGCATCTATTTATAGTTTATGGTTGCGCGCATGTCTATTTATGTTCAATGGTAAAGGAGAGCATTGGGGACATTTAAATTAATTCAAGTTCTATAATATTGGTAAAACATACTAAGGGTAAGGGATCTAGACAACACCGCCTCGTGCTCAGTACTAGGGCTACGCGAAGCTATGTGAAACTGTACAAGTGTGAAAGAACAGTTCACGAACTCTCCAAACCTCATTGAGACATCCCTAGGGAGCAGAAACCTGGTTCCAACACCCTCCCATACTACCTCGGGTGAGATCTCAGTCCGCGCTCCACGGACTGTTGCTGAAAGGGCTGATAGTTTCAAGATTTGTTTGGCTAAAACATTTTTGAACCTAGGTCAAGCCCCATCAAGCCAACAGTGTCGCATTCATCTTTATACAGTGCGCTCCCTTGATTCCTTTATCTAGTGAGGTGTGGCCACAACCATGGTAGTGGAGCCACCAATTCTTCCATTGTAGTAGCGTGGCTACCTACCTTTTGTTTTTTTGGTTTTAGCTTCTCTGCGCAGCCTACTGTTGTAGTCACCAACAACCCCCCCTCTTTTGTTTGGTGTTAGCAACAACACCTAGCAAATGGGGGACCCCTAGTAAAAAATTCATCAAATTCCCCTTGAATATTTTTGTTTTTTCCTTAGAATCTTATCGCAGCAAAGAAAAGGAAACACTTCTTATTATAAGCGTATCAAACTACGAAGAAGCGATGCTAAACTCATCGCATCGCATTTATCATGAGCGCTCTTAACAAGAGAGAGACTTAAGAAATCCCCGACGGCCGATATGTGACCTCGCATATTGCAGCAGCCACATAGAGTAAGACGCAATGAATAATATCCGTGATGTGCAATTTGCGATTTGCGATCTCTAATCCACAATCTATGATATGCGATGATCCGATATCGCGGTACCACAATACTGTAATACAAATATGTGATCTGCGATCTGCGATCTGCGACGAAGCACGAAATCTTGCTCAGCACAACATCCAAAGGAAAGTTGTCCTTTAATCAGAATTAGGCGCGCGCCTATAAAAAAGAAATTAATGATCGTACGAATGGCTGATTTTCGTTTTTCAAAGAGTCAGTTCACTTTGAATGTCATGATTATACACACGCAACATCTAAAGCTTTCATATCAAACTTTATTTTTCATTTATTCTTTTCCTTTACGCAACTATAAAACAGGAGATAAAATGGAGTAATTTTTCTTTTGCAGGAAACATCTAAGGAAAAGAGGAAAGTGTCGATGTTTAGAGGCCACAGAAGAGACTTCTTCAGAAGCAGGAACCACATACGATAGGCCATCTGAAGCTCAGAATTAAAGACACACAAAAGCAACATGACTACAAAGATACCTGAAGCTTACACGACAGAAAAGCTCGGAATGAAGAGCAAAGGCAGTTTCCAATCCAGAGAATTGCTCGGGAAGTAAAGTCTTCTGACTCATCAAGTCATTCACAAAGACAGAAAACCAAAATAGCAAAAGAAGATCCAGTTCGAGAAAAATTTGAGTTATTACCAAGTATACATTCAGTCGGCGGGAGATTCTCTTAAAATATCTGATAGTTTATCAAAAAGGCGGTGCCAACCCTTTTTACTTCTATTTTTGTAACACGCACAAAGGGAAAGACAACCAACCGACCCCTCTTGGTCGAATGCTGCACACTCACAACGCTAAGGAGAAAATACAGAAATAGTTCAAAATTAGATTTAATTTTAGAAATGATTTGCTTTATCAGAGGGACGGTCATTTGAAAACTGGATCCCAAATTTATGTAATCAAGTTAATTAGTTAGCAGTATTCAAACCCTTCTCATGCATTTAGAGAAGGGTCCGGAGATTTGTCAAAAACTCGTCCTCAGAACATGCACTTTTGCGCCCTCAGAGGTGGTTTTGATGAATGGATGGATCAAGGTTTATTAATATTTGTGTCTGATATCTGCACTGATTTTTGCACTTCTGTACTCTTAGTGATGTTAGACAAGGAGAGATAATTCATGTTGCTTGAAGCTTATGAGTGGAACCAGTCATAAATGGTACTTTTATCTCTTGACTATTTTTGCTTATGTTTTTAAGTGATTCATAGTTTCAGTTGTTTATATGTCATTATATGAATGTATGGGTTATCATTTGGCACTTTTGTACGGTGGAGTCGTATTGTTTGTATCTGACATATAAGTAATTTATTATGCGATATGCTGCTCATAACTGTTTTACCTAACTTCTTATGCAAAATAGTATATCTTTAATGATTTATGTTCTTGTGATAGCTGAATTATCTTTATTACCAGTTATTATTCAAAATCTTTTTAGATCGCATAATAGCAAGGAATACATCCCAGGTTAGTGTAGATTAGGTGTATTGTTTCTTATTAGGTTACAATAGCATAGTGTTAGTTTAAAGAGTCTAAATTAGATTTGCTTTTTGAATTTTCCTTAGATTAGCATAGTTCAAGCTCTACACACACACACACACACCCAAGGTCAGGAAACTGGTCACGTCATCCCCAGTCAGACCCGCTATACCAAACGGATAAGGAGCTGCCAACCAAGGTCCGGACCGGGTGGGTATCCCCCTTGTTGTCGACCCGATTTTCGAGGCTTCAACATATTTGGCGCTAGAAGGAGGGCTTGACTATGAATGGCACCTAAATCAAAATCTAAATACCATTCTGAGAGTAAATCACCCTCATCAACCAAACTCCCTCTTCCCACTAGAAAAAGAGCAAGGAAAACATCATTGCACTCTGATGGTGAAACTCTTTCATCTACATCATCCATCTCAACCCCTTCACCGCGAAGTCAACCGCCCACATCTCCATTCGAAATCACTCATCCACCTTCCACAAGCCCTCTTCCCCAATCATCCAAGATCATATTATCTGCGTCTTCAAATCCTCAAGGATCATCTCCTACACTTGCAATTACTTGTAGCTCAAGGATGGCTCAAGCTCCATGGAACAATCCTAGAGCGGTTTTTATGCCTCCACCCCTGAGCCAAATACCGCCCCATCCTGAGAAATGGCTACCCAAGTTCAACCCAGAAACAAGCATGCTAGCCGAAGAGCACATTAAAAACTTCATGCTCTCTGTCAATCTCAATGGAGTTACCAATGAAGATGCTGTGGTCCGGCTTTTTCCCTATACAATGCAAGGAATAGCCAGGTCATGGTACTTTTCGTTACCTTCCAGGTCTATAACAAGTTGGGACATCTTTCAAAGTCAATTCCTCATTGGTGATGATAGATCAACGACAACGTTAATCAGTGACCTATCCAATCTCAAAGTTGAAACCAAAGAACCCATCAAAGATTTCAACTTACGATTCAACGAGATCCTCAAAAAAATCCCCGCTACTTCCCAACCCAGCGAAGAAGTGCGATGTGAGTGGTACATCACAGCCTTACCAGCAAATCTAGCAGTCTTCATAGATAGGGCAAATAAAACAACTTTAGTCAAAAATCTGACAAAGGCGATAGCGGTAGAGAGACGCGTTGTAGCTTTAGAGAAAAGATCTGCGATAGAAGAACGCAAATCCAAAAAGATCTCTTTCAAGGAAGACTCCAAGAAGAAACAGACAAAAGACCCTTTCGATTTGGAAGGGTTACAGAAAGTATTGAAAACCATGTCCAATGAGATGATCGACATAAAGAAACAAGTGGCAGAAACTTCTTCGAAAAATCCCTATAGAAATTTTAAAAGAGGCCCTTCAATGGATACGAAACCACCCAACGTTATTTCAAACGTCGAATCCGAAGAAGAGGAAGAAGAGGAGAGAACCATTGAAGCACAAACCGATGATGAAGAAGTTGTGGAACTACAAGGAATGTGGGATTTCATCCTCCCACAAGAAGAGGATCAAGAAGCATTTCCAGTTAGCACACGTAGTAAAAACCAACTTGATCCTCCCCAAACTACCCCCAAGCAGAAGGGCGCTAGCCCTACAATAAAAGAAAAAGTCGCAACAAAGAAAACAACCGCAAAGACGACTCAATCTAGCCCAGCCCAATCAGATCAAACACCTCCATCAAAGACACTAATAGTGTCGGATGAAATGGATTACAACATTATTGACGACATGAAAAAGACTAGGGCTAATATCACTCTTTATGAATTGAGAAAATTGAAACATCAATAGAAGATAATGATGAAAGAATTACATGCCATACCCACCACATCTTTGCCTACAGTTATGGCTACACACAACATGGGAAGACCCCCAATCAGCACGGCCAATAAGATCGATCCAAATGACATCGCCTTGATTGGAGGAAGATCAAGATCCCACACTCCCCCCTTTTTTCTCACTTATGAAATCTTCAATAAAAACGTGCACAATTGTTTAGTAGATTCTGGAGCTTCAACAAACATTTTACCCAGATCAATATGTGCCAAGTTAAGCGTTCAACCACAAAAATCCGCGGTACGCATAGTTCAGCTTGATCGGTCTCAAGTCGAAGTGATTGGTGAACTTAATCAAGTCACCATAAGATTGTCGTCTAACCCCAAGGTTTGTCAGGTTATCGACATTTTAGTGGCTGATATCCCTGAATTCTACGGTCTAATTCTCAGCAGGGATTGGTCCGAAAAGCTCCGTGGATACTTCTCAACCGACTGGTCTCACATGTGGTTACCATATAATGGTAAACCAAACCAGATAAAGGTTGAACGAGAATTACACCAGAAATATATAGTAACAGAATTAGAGAGAGAGAATGAAGCGATAGCATATAACAGTAGCATCATAGGCAATTACTCAACAGATTCTTTCCTCAGCAATTTCAATGCTCATACATCACCTTACTTAGAAAATTCAGTTGTATCCCAAGTTGAAAATTTTTCCCAAACTGATAATTCAAAGTGCGTAAATTTTGTAGAAGAACCTGTAAATACATCTTTGTTTTGGAAATTATATTTTGATGGTTCTAAATCTAATGAAGGAGCAGGAGCAGGATGCGTTATGATCAGTCCAGAAGGAAACAAAACAATGCTTACATGCAGACTTGAATTTGATTGCACGAACAATACAGCAGAATATGAGGCCTTGGTGCAAGGCTTATACAAAGCAATCGGCTTGAACGTCAAATACCTTCAACTCTATGGAGACTCTGAGATTGTAGTCAAACAGGTACGCAACACCATACATTGCCTATCAAGTCATTTGAAACACTATCAATCTCTAGTACAAGATCTGATTGAGCATTTCATGGCATTCAATATTTTCTCAATCCCAAGAATTCAAAACGCGAGCGCAAACCTTTTAGCCAACGTAGCCTCTAGACTCATCCCCTCCAAAGATTTTAGCCCAGATAGATTCTCGATAGAATTAATTTTTAAACTGTCCATCCCTGACAACATAACAAACTGGAGAGTATTCAATGACGATCCTGATATTGTAAATTTCCTCACCTTAGAAGGATCCTACTCCAACCAAATAATTGACGAGGACCACCACGATCAACAAATACAACAAACTAGCACTGATAATGCTATACCAAAATCGGTGGTTAAGTTAGAAGACTTATATGATCTGAAAAGTCGATTTAAAAGGTCTACTAATTCTAAGCTCTGCAGTTCAACTCTGAACTATGAATCAGTAAACCTGGGAACCGATGATAGACCACAAAACGCTAATCTAGGCCACGACCTAACTCCTGAAGAAAAACTAGCGTACATTCGTCTCTTGAGATAATACAAAAATGTTTTCGCCTGGAATTACGACGAGCTGAAGACATACGACACTTCCATTATCCAACATACTATCCCTATGATCGACAATGAAAAACCTGTCCAGCAGAAACTTAGAAAAATCCACCCCAATCTAGAAAACCAAATAAAGACTGAGCTAAATAAGTTGTTAAAAGCCAGAATAATTTTCCCCGTCAGACATTCTAAGTGGGTCTCCAATATCATGCCTATTAGAAAGAAAAGCGGAGATATTAGAATCTGCATCAATTTTCGGAATCTCAACAAAGCCTGTCTAAAAGATAATTTTCCCCTCCCTCCTATGGAGCAGATATTACAGGCAGTAGCAGGTTCAGAATTAATGTCTTTTCTGGATGGATTTTCAGGATACAACCAAGTGCTGGTACATCCCGATGATCAGCTAAAAACCACGTTCCGAACCAAGTGGGGCACATATGCATATCGAAAGATGCCATTTGGTTTAATCAATGCCGGCGCTACGTTTCAAAGGGCTATGGACATCACATTCAAAGGTTTAGTCAATAAAGCCGTAGTGATTTATTTGGATGATATAACAGTATACTCGAAGAAGCGAGGCGACCATCTCAGAGACTTAAAACAGATCTTTCAACGATGTTTAAGGTATGGGATTTCACTTAACCTAAAGAAATCTTTTTTCGCATTAAGTGAAGGGAAACTTCTGGGATTCATAGTATCAAAATCTGGTATTCACATTGAACCTAATAGAATCAAAGAAATTTCCAAAATATCCCTGCCTCATAATAAAAAGGCCATGCAATCTTTTCTTGGTCAAATCAATTTTGTGAAAAGATTTGTCCCGGATTTTTCAAGAATTGTTTCTCCTTTGCAAGCCATGATAAAAAATAATTCAAAATTCAAATGGGGTCTGGACGAACATGAAGCATTCAATCTGATAAAACAGGATATCATTAATGCTCCGTCTTTAGCAACCCCAAATTTTTCAGAATCTTTTATCTTATACACATTCGCCTCAGAAAAATCCTATGCCGCAATCCTAACTCAAGCGAATCAAGAAAAAGCGGAAGCTCCAATCGCATTCTTTAGCTCTAATTTACAAGGGGCTGAACTCAATTATTCAGACGTAGAGAAATAGGCATATGCCGTTTTCAAAGCGATCAAGTATTTCAGACCTTTATTACTTAAAACCCATACCAAGGTCATAGTACCGTTTCCAGCGGTAAGAAATCTTTTAATACAAAAAGATGTGGGTGAAAAAAGAGCGAATTAGATCACTGCTTTACAGGAATACGACCTTGAAATCAAACCAACAAGCATTGTGAGAGGCCAAGGCTTCTGCAAAATGTTAGCTGGAGCATAGCATATTCCTGAAAGCTCGTCTGAGGAAGTACAAACGTATGAGGTAAGCCTAAACGATATAGAATCTTTATACGCTGACACCATTTATTATCTCAAAAACGGGTATGCTCCAGCTCACCTGGATCACACCAAGAAAAGGGCCCTGAGATTAAAGGCTAAGCAATATCAGCTCATAGATGATGTTCTGTTTAAAAGAAAGTATGATTCTGTGCTTCTTCGGTGTCTCGAGAAAATTGAATCCGAAAAGGTTTTGCAAGAACTCCATGATGGACCTGCAGGCAGACATTATGCTGGAGATGCCACCGCACACAAAATATTACAAGCAGGGTATTATTGGCCCACACTGTTCAAAGACTCACACAGTTACGTGAGGAGATGCCAAATCTGCCAAACTACTGCAGGGAGACAAAGGAAACCATCCATGCAACTACAGCCGGTAAACATTGAGAAACCATTCAGTCAATGGGGCTTGGACATAATAGGTGAGATCGTTCCTCACTCCTCTAAGCAACATAGGTATATCCTCACGGCAACTAATTATTTCACTAAATGGGTAGAAGCGGTACCTCTCAAGACAACTAATTCTGAAAATATCATTGAATTCATTGATCAATTTATAATCACTAGATTTGGATTGCCATCAGCTTTAATTTTTGATAATGCTTCTTACTTTTCTAGAAATGCAATAACTGATTTTGCACTTAAAAGATGGTTTAAACTAAAATATTCGTCCAACTACTATCTGCAAGGAAACGGATTGGCTGAGTCAACAAATAAAAACCTAATCAGGATTATTAAAAGGACAGTTGACCAAAGCCAGAAGAATTGGCACAAGACCTTGGTAAATGCTTTATGGGCAGATAGAATAACGAAGAAGGCTTCAATTGGCACTTCTCCCTTTAACTTAGTTTATGGGAAAGAAGTGGTTCTCCCAACCCATTTAATGATTCCTTCCTTGTCTTTAGTACAATATATCGATGAAGTATCTACTTCCTCCTTACAACTAAGACAGATGGGAATAATTAAATTGGAAGAACAACGAGAGCAAGCTAAGAAAACCCATGCTCATCACCAAGCACTAATAAAATCCTCTTTTGATTCAAGCATAAGAACCAGAAAAAAATTTCAGATGGGAGACCTATTCTTAAAATGGGATAAGGCTCACGAAGAGAAAGGCAAACATACAAAGTTCCAGAAAATGTGGCTTGGTCCTTTTCAGATTGTAGATTTCATAGTCCCGTCAACGTTTGTATTGCAGGATTTAGCAGGTAGGAAGGATTCCTTGCCTGTTAATGGACAAATCCTGAAAATATACTTTCCATGAAAGATAACTCTTCAAATTTTTGTAAGATAGTTTTGTTTTTTCTTTCTTAGTAATAAAACCAGTTGTAAGTGATTACTATAGGGATTAGCGTTAAATTGGACACTAGATCCTCTGTCAGACCTTGTTTTTATTGTTCACTTGTACAAGCAGTAAAAATTTTTTTTTTTTCAAAAAGATTTGATCTTTATTATTGACAAATAGAGTCCAACTTTACTCTAGATATGATACTAGTTCTAACTTCAAAAAAATTTATGAAAGCAACTTTTGGCAAAAAACTTGTTTTGTATCAGCACAATGAAAGGCATCAATTATAAAATGGGCACTCTCTGTAAAACTTTTATTTTTCGAACTCTATTATTATCGTCCAGAACTTTCTTAAGGAAAAACAATGGGTTCCTCCCTGCTAAAGGAAATCGCAGCATTCAGAGAAGTAATCCGAGAAAACAATACGTATCTCAAAGAATAAGAGGTCTCATCACGAGCCAGCTTATCATGATCACAGATATTATAACTTGCTGACCTTGCCAATACTGTTTACCAAAACAGGGCAATGACTTAAGATTGTTGCAATCAAAAGACAAGGGGTCTCATCATGAGCCATCTTGTTCAGCAAAAGTGTAAATCAAGTGAATGACTGTGTCTTAAATTGACCATCAAACCAAGACATTGTTCTTTGGAGAATAAAAAAGAAAAAGTATAAAAATGGTTTTCTCTCTGAAAAAGTTGTTGATAACTTCTAGCAGGATAAAGGATCATTGTTGGGTAACAGGTAACCCTGTCGAGGCTATGGACGCTTGCGGGCAGCAGAGGCTCTACCTACGATAAATGAGCATATTTTAAACGACCAGCATAGTAGTGATGACCCCATTTTATCTTTTAAAAAAGAAACCAAGTAATGGCTGGTGTAGATACAAGGGCTGAACCATAGGAGGCAAACAAATGGAATGCACCTGAGTCAATTAACCATGCCTCATGATCTACATGTGTACTTGAAGAAGCCAAGTACACATCCCCACCTTCACCTAAGGTGGTTTTCGCCTCTGCAGAAGGAGCATCATTAGATCCCTTTCCTTTATCAAGAGCTTTAGATTTACAATCCCTTCTGAAGTGCCCTTCCTTACCACATTTCCAACACACCACCTTGTTGTAGTCACCAACAACCCCCCCTCTTTTGTTTGGTGTTAGCAACAACACCTAGCAAATGGGGGACCCCTAGTAAAAAAATCATCAAATTCCCCTTGAATATTTTTGTCTTTTCCTTAGAATCTTATCGCAGCAAAGCAAAGGAAACACTTCTTATTATAAGCGTATCAAACTACGAAGAAGCGATGCTAAACTCATCGCATCGCATTTATCATGAGCACTCTTAACAAGAGAGAGACTTAAGAAATCCCCGACGGCCGATGTGCGACCTCGCATATCGCAGCAGCCACATAGAGTAAGACGCAATGACTAATATCCGCGATGTGCGATTTGCGATTTGCGATCTCTAATCCACAATCTGCGATCTGCGATGATCCGATATCGCGATACCACAATACTGTAATACAAATATGTGATCTGCGATCTGCGACGAAGCGCGAAATCTTGTTCAACACAACATCCAAAGGAAAGCTGTCCTTTAATCAGAATTAGGCACGCACCTATAAAAAAAGAAATTAATGATCGTACAAATGGCTGCTTTTCGTTTTTCGAAGAGTCAGTTCACTTTGAATGTCATGATTACACACATGCAACATCTGAAGCTTTCATATCAAACTTTATTTTTCATTTATTCTTTTCCTTTACGCAACTATAAAATAGGAGATAAAATGGAGTAATTTTTCTTTTGCAGGAAACATCTAAGGAAAAGAGGAAAGCGTTGATGTTTAGAGGCCACAGAAGAGACTTCTTCAGAAGCAGGAACCACATACGATAGGCCATCTGAAGCTCAGAATTAAAAGACACACAAAAGCAGCATGACTACAAAGATACCTGAAGCTTACACGACAGAAAAGCCCAGAATGAAGAGCAAAGGCAGTTTCCAATCCAGAGAATTGCTCAGGAAGTAAAGTCTTCTGACTCATCAAGTCATTCACAAAGATAGAAAACCAAAATAGCAAAATCAGATCCAGTTCGAGAAAAATTCGAGTTATTACCAAGTATACATTCAGTCGGCGGGAGATTCTCTTAAAATATCTGATAGTTTATCAAAAAGGCGGTGCCGACCCTTGTTACTTCTATTTTTGTAACATGCACAAAGGGAAAGACAACCAACCGACCCCTCTTGGTCGAATGCTGTACACTCACAGCGCTAAGGAGAAAATACAGAACTAGTTCAAAGTTAGATTTAATTTTAGAAATAATTTGCTTTATCAGAGGGACGGTCATTTGAAAACCAGATCCCAAATTTATGTAATCAAGTTAATTAGTTAGCAGTATTTAAACCCTTCTCATGCATTTAGAGAAGGGTCCGGAGATTTGTCAAAAACTCGTCCTCAGAACATGCACTTTTGCGCCCTCAGAGGTGGTTTTGATGAATGGATGGATCAAGGTTTATTAATATTTGTGTCTGATATCTGCTACTGATGTTGCACTTCTGTACTCTTAGTGGATGTTAGAACAAGGAGAGATAAATCATTGTTGCTTGAAGCTTATGAGTGGAACCAGTCATAAATGGTACTTTTATCTCTTGACTATTTCTGCTTATGTTTTTTAAGTGATTCATAGTTTCAGTTGTTTATATGTCATTATATGAATGTATGGGTTATCATTTGGCACTTTTGTATGGTGGAGTCGTATTGTTTGTATCTGACATATAAGTAACTTATTATGCGATATGATGCTCATAACTATTTTGCCTAACTTCTTATGAAAAATAGTTTATCTTTAACGATTTCTGTTCTTATTATAGCTGAATGATCTTTATTACCAGTTATTATTCGAAATCTTTTTAGATCACATAATAGCAAGGAATACACCCTGGGTTAGTGTAGATTAGGTGTATTGTTTCTTATTAGGTTACAATAGCATAGTGTTAGTTTAAAGAGTCTAAATTAGATTTTCTTTTTGAATTTTCCTTAGATTAGCATAGTTCAAGCTCTACACACACACACACACCCAAGGTCGGGAAACTGGTCCCGTCATCCCCAGTTGGACCCGCTATACCAAACGGATAAGGAGCTACCAACCAAGGTCCGGACCGGGTGGGTATCCTGCTTGTTGTTGACTCGAGTTTCGAGGCTTCAACACCTACCTATGCTATTTTGGTTTTCTGTTTGTTGAGTTCTTCATCTAATATCTTGCTTTTCTTCCTTGGCTGTATTCGATATTTGCACCTGTGCAACTACATAATTCCTTTGCCCTGGTCCCTACAAATCATTCTAATTATGTGAGGAGTCCTTCCTTGCAAACCTATGGCCTCGACTCTGCCCATCATCTTTAGGATCATCTCTATGTTCATATACTGGTACTTAGCCCTAGAGGCCAATCGAACCGCTAGTACGCGTTGGTCCCAAGCAGTCCGGCTGGCCTAGTGAACCTTATTCTGGATCTCTCATACCCTTCGAAATGCTTCTATGTGACAATTTTGTGGTGCGTGTTGTTGTTTCTACTACTGTGACTGGATCCTAGTGTCGATCCTTAGTCGGATTGTAGACGACATAGTCCATGTTCGTCGATACAGGGGAACATGCAACCTTTTCTGTCCTGGTCGCCCAAATTTCATTTGGCACTGGGAGCTTCCCACCCATAATCACATCTGCCTTATACCCTCGCACCAACTTATCATGGTCTTTGGATGTGTACTCCATCCGTGTATAGGTGTTGTGCATCGTATTTCTTTCAGCATCACATACCACTACTATTTTGGTACTATGCCTTCAACTTTGTCCATGAATTCCTCTACCACTGTCACATCCTCATGTGTTGGCAATTCCCTTGCTTCTGTTGTCATGCAACAAGGTGATCTAATCATCAAGTTGCAATTTAGCGTCATCACCTAATGTAATCAGTTCTGCCAGTGTTCTACTTCCTTGTCTAAATCCAAAGTGCAAGAGTTGTCCCGCTCCCACGATATCCTTCTATTTGTGGTCGGAGTCACCCAATCTTGATCTTGTGTAGTTATCTGGTAAATGCAATCCATATCATCGTCGCTTTCATTGTCGCAAACTGGTTCAGTGTAGCGCGCCCCTTCGGATGAGTCTAATGGGACTACCATGCGTAGTGACTTTTTCTCGAATATCATCTTCCTCTTTTTCAAATTGATGACTCCATTCATATACATCGCCCAGTCGATTCCTAACAGTGTGGGATGAGGATTACTATCATTAACAATATCTATCACTTCAAAGTCGGTCTGTGTGCTCACCCCTTCAATATCAACTGTTACTCCTTGCAATCATCCCATGGGCATGATATTTTGTTGGTTCTCCATTCGTAATTAAATATGGGACCACTGCAACATGGGCCTGCCCATGCGTTCCCAGGTTTTCTTAGGTAACAGATTCACGTCTGACCCCAGGTCTAGGATAACCTGATCTATTTCGTATTCTCCAATCTGCACTGTCAATCTCATCTCCCTCCCAGTGCGTAATGTATGCTTTCCCAATTTCCAGAATATGTGCGGCTCTCCCGACCCCGCACACCGACTGGTCAATTATTGTAGTCCTTTAACTACCTTGTTATCATGCAACAACTTCATACAAGTATCCAAAAAGGTAGTAAGCGTGGAGGGATCCACCCCCGACTATGGTTGGTCCATGAAGAAGAATAAGTAGAACAAGTTGTAGTTAGCAAAGAGACAGAGCCAGTTCCAGAGACTACAGGGGCAACCTCGTTTACTGTTGAGGCTTCCCAAGAGGATACTATTCCTAAAAATTGCGAGAATAATATTAATGATGAGATTGTCAATCAATCAAATGTTGTTGATTATATGGAGATAATTCATGCATTTCCTACTGCTGAGATAGTCCTCAAAATTGAAGTAATCCTGCCTCTGGATGTATTTAACAGTCCAAAGCATAAATCAGTAATGAGTTGGTCAAGAAAGAAAATAAATCTACGCCAAAGTTCTACTTATAACTATTGTGGATCACAGAAGCCTCAATTCAACAAATCTAGAGAAGTCACAAGCATTAGTTACAAATGAGACTCCTTTTATAGTTCTTTGAAAAGGAACTCAAATAGCCCCGATGAAGAATTAAACATATTATCTCAGTTCGCCGGAGATTATGCTAGTGCTACCATTGAAAAAGCTGCATAAATACAATTTCTAATGAAGGAAATCAAAGGATTGTCAAGTTGGAACAAACTTTTCAAATAGGAAAGCAAGCAATTGAGAAATAGTGGAAAACAAATATTATTGAGCTACAAAAGAGATTTAATTATTTAAAGATAGAAGATGAAGTAAAGGACAAGGATGAATAGGTATTGCAGTTGCAACAAAGAATAGACTGACTGAGAGAAAATCTAGATATAAATGAAGTCTGCAAAGAAGCATCAGAACTGGATATACTCTTCACAAAGAAGCAGGCCATTTTCTATCACAAATTTGCCTTAATTCATGACTTATCAAAGACGAGTGATTCTTTAGTAAATCAATTGTCCGACTTGAGGACATTTTATAAAGATATCGACGAGAAAATATTTGAAAATATAGATTGGCAAGACAGTGCTCAAGGAAGATCATTGATCTTCCTCAAATTGAAGAATCATAGAAGGATATCATATTTGGTGATTGTGATATCAAAATGAAATGGGCAGAGATGGCTATTATTAGAGCTAGAAATATTGCCTCAAATTTCACCAAATACATCACAGATACCTTATTGCAAGCCAATCTAATTCAGGAATGCCCAAAGGACACCTTGCCAGATGTCATAGCTTTGAAACAATCATGGCAAGAAACATCTAAAAAGAGCGTTCAAGACATTCAGAATTTATCACAAGTGAACCTTGAAGGTTATTGGCATTTTCTGGTGAAGCCTCATAGTCATTGGCTCATGCTGAGGTGTCTCTCAAATGTAGCAATACAATTTCTTCTAGCACTTAATGATGCATTTTTTATGGGACAAATGTGCATGAATTTGATACATCCCCTCCAGTTGAAGCCACTCATGGACATATACAATCTCAAAGAGAAAATGAAGAATCAATCTGGAGCACACTCATGAGTTCTTGTTGCAACATATCAAAAATTTAGTTGTCCTTTATCTTAGCTTTGTTTTTTAAAGCTCTTTTGAATAATTTTATTTTAAATTTACTATTTTTGTAATATTAATAGGTTATTTAAACCCCTTTCATGCATTTATAAAGGGGTCCATAATTTTGAGAAGACGGCTTTTGAACTTGCACTATTGTTTGATACAGAGCTATCTAATTAAGAAGTTGAGCCTGAAAGTTATATTTTTCATAAGCATAGAGATAATACATCATGTACTATTATCTTTTTGATATCGTTATGTATGGTTGATTTAGATAGTGGATCTATTATGTGTTATTTCGTTATAGAAATGCTCGGAAAACAATCAATCATTATCACTATTGACGTGCAGGATTGGTTGATTTGTGATTATGTATGAGATAAAAAGATATTTTTATGTGATTGAGTTTTAATCAACTAAATTAATTAGCTATTTAATTAATTTAGTTTATCATATATGATTTCTATTCATTAAAGCATGGAATGATCTATATCATTATTTACTTTGTGAAATCTTTCTTTGAATCACATGTGAAGATCTATTATCCCTGGAAAAAGTAGAATAAGTTTATTCAGTAATTTTACCATTAGCTATACAATAATTTCATTAGTTTTTCATTTTGTTACTATATTAAATCTCCCTGAAACGGGAAATTGGTCCCTTTATATATAGTCGGACTTGCCAATTTCAATGAAAACGGAGTTTCTTTAAGCTCCCGACCGGGTGGTGTTCCCTGATGTTGAGGCAGTCAAGTTCCAACCTTCAACAGGTTCTTATTAGATTGAAATTGCTAGCTACAATCTTGGGGTTAGGCCTAACTAGCTCGTGCACAAAATGAAGGTTGGAAATGAAGAGTTTCATGTTAGGAGAGAGGATTGACCCATAAACATTCGAGAGGAAGCTAGACTGGGAAGAACCTATCGATTGGAAAATCGCTATGAGAATCCTAGGAAGGGAGAACAATTCTTGAATGGAAATTGTGGAAGGATTCCATAGAAGGGCTAAACCTCTCAATGTTCCTACTGAACAATGTGATAGGAATTCATTGTTTCTCCATATTGAGGGAATGCTCTACGAAATAAAATGTTGGAGCATTTGGTTTCTTGATGCAAAAGATTGTCAACTTGATTCATGGAAACTATATTTTTGAGGATGTGATGTTTAGATTTTTTGTTTAATCTCCTTATGTTCCACAATAGGATGTTGATCATTATGAAGAAGGTTGGGAGGGAAATAGGGTTTTCATTTGTTTCACCCTTCCTGAGTTAACCATAATTCTCCCAAATCTTGTCGCAATTGACTGTTGGATTTTCATCATTTTTCTTTCGTTCTTTCATGTTCGGTGGGAGTTTTTGTGTGCCAGTCCTCTTTATCCCTTGCAATGAGAAGGATTTTGAAGGGGAAGAGATAATACATGGCTTATTATCTTGCTACAAGATCACGGCCTTATGCCAAAGATAAGCATGAGCGACCAGCTGGATTTGGTCCTTAGGAATCATAGCAGGGTATTTTTGTTGCCACTCCTCAGTTATCTACTATAGGTCCATTGCTAGTTGCTTTGGATCTTGTAGGTCTTCTTCCTCCATCTGGGACAGATACTCGCCCATGGGATCGAGAGAATTTTGAGGTGGTTTTAAGGTCTCTGTGGTTCCTTGTTCTTCTGCAGTTGAACTTTGTTTATGTGGCTTATAGCTTGAGCTACCTCGAATTCCTCTGTTTCATCCGATTGCAAAACTGAAAATTTATTTTTTTTTGCACAATCAAAGGGTTCGAAGAATTTCCCTTCCGCTTAGTAGTCCACTTATGCTCTGCTACTATTTTGAAGCCCTCATCTCCTAGCTCGATTCACCTCTTGAGTTGTTCTTGGGGAAATCTTTGAGTAGATGGTCATAATCATGGAAATGCCTGCATCTGAATAAGATTTGCTCATAGTATATCGATTGTTTCCAAATATCATCTTCATAGTTGAATTGAATGCTTGCATGGAGGGGTTTTGTGAGATCCATATAGATGCACAATCTTGCATATGAAGTATATCTTCCTACCTTCATTATGTCTGAGAGCATAACAAAGTCTCCCAACTTGTTTCCATTATGAGCTAAGATTTCTAGGTCCTAGTATTCCTGAGGCAGAGAATATAATATAATCCATACTGGAAGATTGGAGAAGTATCCCTTCTCTAGATTGAATTTTGGAACCCATGGTTTGATGAAGAGACCAACAAATTTCATGAATAGGGTCCTCCCTACAGAATATTGTCCCTATCTCCAGTGTTGTTAAATATTATTGTGAAAAACACCGCGAGCCTAATTTCAGTTATGCATCTTCCTTAATGTCCAGTTTCTCCTTAGCTAGTTGAGTAAAGTTTTTTCCGCTGGCCAGGGACTAAGGTATTTGCAGATCAACACTCTTTCCTTCATCCTTTCAATGGTAAATCCCAATTTTTCCACCAAGGCCTCAAAGAAGAGGGAATTCCTAATCTTGCAGCCAATAGGGACCCAAATTTTGTCTTGATTTGGCAAGTGAATCTTGCATTGGAGCGACTTTTGGTTTGTGGCCAAAGCTTGATGGCATTATTTTCTTGGCTTGCTAAGAATGCGTGTGAGGATTGTTGCTCAGTGGTTGTTGGCCAAAGTGATTGGTAGTCACTGAATTGTAAGAGGGGCCCCCATTGCCCCCCCCCCCAGGGGGCGCCATGCAAGCTAACGCAAAGGCTGCAGAAGCTTCAGATCAGTGCAAGTTGAAGAAACCCTAACAGAGCCCAATCGAATTTCTTCCAAATATGATTGAAAAATTTGAAACAAAGATATATCTATGTGTGTGTGTGTGCATGTGTGTGTGTGTCTGTGTGTGTGTGTTTTGTGATTTTAATTTATTTTGATGTATTATATAATGATAATTAAATAAGATTTAAAGGAATTTCTCTTAGAATTATTTGTTAAACAATTATTTTTCCTAGCTAGATGGGTTCAAGTCTCCATAAACATTTTATAACTTTGTAGCATTTATAAAATAGTTATATACTAGTGAAGCAATATCTTGATCCAATTTCTCTCTCTCTCTCTCACACACATGGATGATTTTTAGTTTTATAAATGACATCAAAGTTATATGTTACTAAAATTCATATAATTTAATTGGAAATAACTTTAACAACGAACATAAATAATATTTACTCTCTTGCAAATATTATTTAGTTGGGAACTCTTTTAATTTTAAAATAAAATAAAATAATTATAATTATAACAAACGTGTTAAATACCCAATCCTAAAATTTTCTAAAAGAAGTATTTAAGAAATTATTAATATAAATTATTTTAAAACAATTTTAAAACAAGTTCATTTATTAAAGACACATGAAAACTAAAAAAATTGTAATTTTCCCAATTTTGTGCGCAAGAAGTTGGTGAACTAATTTTAGTGGTTAGGTGCTTTAAATTTCATATACAAAATGTTATCATATATTCTACTTAACATAAATTAATATCATTAAATTTAAGCTAAATATTATTTAAGAGAAATAAACTAAATATTATTTAAGAGAAATAAAAAGATCATTATAGATCATATATGTAATTATTATAAAATAGTGTCATATTTTAAAAAAAATATAACTAACAAGTTGCCACCAACATGTTGATACTCTCATAGTTAAGGCTTCTGTGAGAAGATCAATTTTGTTTTGATATTTCTGGATCCATCATAATAAATTTTATAATCGATGTTTTGATCCAACAAGTATGGCTCATCATCAAGACATTGAGACTAGAAAATGCTAAATTACATAGAAAATTAATTTTAATGCAAAAATGTTGGTGCTATTTGTATCCAAGTTATTCTTTTGTGAATAAATTTAGAAAATTTAAACCCATAAGGTTTAGACAAGCTGGTTTATATAGGATACAGTTCTCATTAGGTCATATAACATCTCATAGGCAGGGGTTGATGGGAGCTCCTTGTGGAGGATTAAAATTGTAAAAAATAAAAGGCATGAGTTGTATAAAACAATTCATCAAATAAGTTTAACTTGAGTGGTAGTTGTGGTCCTCCCCACCTAGGTTTCCACATGTTTTAGTTCTGGATTAGAGGAATTATGTTGATCTAGATCGTACCATTATATTGTTTTTCATCCATCTCGATACTTTCAGAATGGAAAAAGTGAATGAATCAGTGATCTGAATCTCTTTACCTACCAAAATTAACCAAGATCTTTTACTTTTGTTATGTTAGAAGAATTGCATATGAAAGATCATTAAAACCACATGTGCATGCTTTAAATAAGATGAAACATAATGACAACAATTAAATCAAATAACACAAACACATTGATAATGGAGTTCACCCATTGTGGGTTACGTCTCTGGGCCTAGTGTCAAGAGTGGGGAGGTTTCTTCATTAAATGCTGCAAGATGATGATGAGTACATGGTACATTATTTGTCATTATAAGGATAATATCCCTCAATCAGAGTGGCATGTCTCTCCATAAGACATTCTCCTATACGAACACTCACTCATATGGGCCTTCCTTCAACATGCCAAGCTAATAAATTCTCACATGATGTGGAAAACAAGTATCCTTAAACATAATCGTAACAAGAATCTCAACAAAAAAATCATCATCTCAACAAATTGAGAGAAATACATGGCATCAATGCATCATTTACCTCCACTTTTGGGGATGGATTGAAAATGTGAAGCTCTGCTGACGAAATGGAATGCATCGTTGAATTTGTGGCGCTAAATCATGTCAAACAACTATAAACTTGGACCCTTTCTGACACCGTCAAATTATGGACCCTCGAGAATCTCAAAGATTCCCCCAAAGATTCCTTCCTGGAGATGGGCAAATAATCCGCTACTCAGATGGAAATTCTGAGTACATTGCTACGCTCTTTACAAAATTCTATGAAAAATAACTATAAAGTTGGTATCATTATGCCTCTATCAAAAATCATCCTCCAAGGGAATATATTAGTTTCCTCAAGATCCTGCAAAGATTCTTTCTTGTTGGTTCCCTGAATTTATTCTTCTAAGATGGGAAAGCACACCAAACCATCACGTTCCCTATGAAATTCTAATTCGTTCGAATATAAACTTGGCATGATTTTGTCACTGTCAAAAATCACCCTCCAAGGAATCTTTCAAATTTCTCATTGCATTAGAGAATATTCTTGCAAAGGTTATGTCTCAAAAAAAGCCCCATCATGGTTCCCCTCAATTACTATGTCAGGGTTCCATGCCTCCGTCAAGTTTGTTGTTCAACTCTCAGTTCCCCTCCATGTCCATGTCTCCACTCTTAGTTCAATATGGTGTGTGAGTTTATATATAACATGTTTGGCGAAGTTAACAAATGCCATGAGTTGGGCTATCGGTTAGTGGAGATAATTTAAGTCATGGCGGTTAGGTAGGTCCCAATTTCAAAACTCTTGGACCCTCCAATTTTTTGGTTTAATAAAAAAAGGTCAACGATTTGTTGACTCCACTTGTTTCGAGTGGCATAAAATGTTTTGGAGCATGGTTGTTACATAATCGTTACATGGCGGCAAGTCGTTTTATGGTTTGGTGGTTAGTGTGTTGTTAAGTTTTGATTGGGTGTGGTATGGGGTCACCCTAGTGGTGAGCCAACCAATTGGACGGGTAAGTTCAAACCCTATCGAACCTGGTGGTATGCCAGACATTAGTTTGTTAAGTGGTTGGTTTTGTTTTAACTGGCCAATATATGTAACATATATGTTCATAATGTTTTGGTGGGGCAAGTCTTCTGGCAGGTGACCCACCCACCATTTATTTTAATTTTTATCACCTGTGTTATGTGGGTCGGGGGTTGGCAGGGGTGGCGGCCCGCCAACCCAAAATTATATTTAAATTTTTATTTTTTTATAAACCATACAGGGAAAAACCATTCACTGGATTTTAAGGGTTACTAGATAAGTTAAGTAGGTAACAAATTCACCCTTCCGACCATCGGATTTCGTGCACCGACCCTTTGCCAAATTTTTGCCTCGTTAGTGACTGCCACTTGGCCTAGTTTGACCAAAAATTTGACCACAAATATCTTAAGCATACGGCCTTGGATTTGACTTTTGTTCATATTGTTGGAATCAAGACAATGAGCACTAAGATCTGATCCTAGTTTGGGTGAAATATGAGAACTTTGATTTTTGAGACCTCTTTGACTTCTGAGTGTCTATGGAGCAACCTGGATCATTCCTCTCCACTGAGAATCTTTTGTTCCTCCAAAAGCATGAACATAATCTGTGACTATTGTGTTAAATTGTGTGCACCACAAGTGTCCTAACATGCCACACTTCTTTCTCCTTCATCCTTGTTCTTCGAAGTTGTAAGTGATGAGCTAACACTGACATCCTCTACAAACTTGTAGTACAATATTTGCAAACTACATATTCAATTACATGACCAATCATGACCCAAGCATCCCCATACATTCCAAGAGCTTATAGCACACACTCTTTGGTTAATTTTACATCATAATAGATACCAATACCCCAATTGTCAATAAAAAGGCCAAAACATCATCATTGCTTTAATTAAGCAACGGAAAACACATCATCACTTTTAAATTTATATCGCAACACATGATTTTAAAAATGCAGCGATGACAAGCTACCATCATCTAGTAAAATTATCTCTCACTCATCAAAGTGAATGGGTCATCATCTTGGAACTAATTCACTTGTTGAACAACCTTTCCAACTAGTTCCTGCAAGGGCACTTGTCCTTAATACACTACTCCAGATGGAGCCTCAAACATGTGTCTCTTTGATATCCATCTCTATTGCAACGATTTAAAAAAATATTCTTCCTCTATACTTGCTTAACCTTCTCTCTTCCCTGATGTGGAGAATGTATTTCATGCCTCATCCTCTTTCTTGTTTCCATTCTCTTCCAGCACTCAGCAACCTCATGGTTATGCAAACAAAAAAAACTACATGGTTTTCTATGCCATGATTTATGCTCATCATTAACAGTGTTCTTGTAATCAAAATTAACTTTAGAATACTAAGGCTTTTAATACCTCTCTTGACTATCTCTGTTGCAATCCTGGCAATGAGAGCTTGCCTTAGCTCTCCCTCTGCAATGTGCACTGTCATGGGAGGATTGTGATGTGTTCCAGGCATCCTCTTTCTCTGATGGCTTCGACAATTCCTTGGAAGATTATGTTGCCTTTGAAAACTCCCTTTCAGTGTACCCCAAACCTACAAATCAAGTTCTTTTTACACCATCCAATGGTTGAGTCATTCCTTGGCCATTAACACCAAGTCCTCCTCCTTTATACCCCATCTTGGTAAGGAGTCTCATCCCAATTCTTGAAATGGATACCTCAAGGCTTCCAACAAAAATAATTTCATGTGAAAATGAAAGTGAAGAATGATCAACATCGTTTACCTCGGCTGTTGATTCTGAAGCAGGTGATGATAGCTTCGCTAACCCTTTGTTGCACTTCAACTTTTCCAAGGCCTCTTTCACCGCTCATAGTTGAAGTTGCAATCTCTGCTTCTCCTCTTTTTCTTCTCGTAGAAGTCTCCTTAACTCAGCATTCTCTACTTGAAGGCTCTAATTTATCTCTTCGTATAAATTATGAGAAGACGATGCGGAAATAGAATGTTCACTCGAGGGGGTAGATGGAGGATCGTCTTTTCCTATTTCTTTATTTTGTTCCTCTCTTGTCATATTATCCCCATAATCTACATACATTATGTCCACCATGTGTGCCATTCTAAGGAGGTCCTCGTAGATATATTTGTTTTTCTCCATTTCCCTTCTTGTTGCACATTCATTCATTCACACTTGCAATTCACATCAGCGAGAAGACCACTTTGATACCAAACTTGATCTAGATCTCTTCAGCGACCAGAATTAACCAATATATTTTAATTTTTTATGTTAACATATTTGCATATGAAAGAGCATGAAAAACCACATGTGTGTCTTTAAAGAAAATGAAACATAATGACAACCATCAAACCAAATAACACAAACACATTGATAACGGAGTTCACCTGGTATGGGTTACGTCTCCAGGCCTGGTGTCAAGAGTGGAGAGCATGGTTCATTAAATGTTGCAAGATGATGATGAGTACATGGTACATTCTTTCATTACAACGATAAACTCCCTCAATTAGAGTGGCATGTCTCTCCACGAGACATTCTCCTATAGGAACTCTCACTCATATACCCTCTCCTTCAGCATGACAAGCTAATAAATTCTCACATGGCATGGAAAACAAGTATCCTTAAACACAATGGTAACAAGGATCTTGAAAAATAAATTAGCATCTCAACAAATCAAGTGAAATACATGGCATCATTACATCATTTAACTCCACTTTCGGGGATGGCTTGAAAATGTGAAGCTCTGCTGACGAAATGGATTGCATCATTGAATTCGTGGTGCGAAATCATGGCAAATGACTATAAACTTGGCGCCTTTCGAACACTATTAAATTATGGACCCTCAGGAATCTTAAAGATTCCTTCTTGGAGATGGACAAAGAATTTGCTGCTCTGGTGTAAATTCTAAGCACACAATTATGCTCCTTGTGAAATTTTGTGAAAAATGACTATAAAGTCAGTGTCATTATGCCTCTGTCAAAAATTAGCCTACAAGGGAATCTTTTAGATTCCTCAAGATTCTGTGAAGATTATTTGTTGTTGGGTGCCTGAATTAATGTGCTCAGATGGGGAAATGGACCACACTATCATGTTCCCTGTGAAATTCTGGTTCATTTGAGTATAAACTTGGCATGATTTTGTCACTGTCAAAAATCACCCTCTAGGGAATCTTTCAGATTCCTCACTGCATTAGAGAATATTCATGCAAATATTTTGTCTCGGAAAATTCATTTTCATGGTTCCCCTCGGTCACTGTGTCAAGGTTGCCTCTATCACGGTTGTCACTCTACTCTTTGTTCCCCTTTGTTTCCATGTCTCCGCTCCTGGTTGAATACAGTGTGCGAGTTTATATATAACATGTTTGGTGGATTTAACAAAGGCCATGAGTTGGCCTATCAGTTAGTTGAGATAATTTAATTCATGTCAGTCAGGGAGGTACCGATTTCAAAAATCGTGGACCCTCCATTGTTTTGGTTTAACAAAAAATCGTCAACGATTTGTTGACTTTGCTTGTTTTGGGTGGCATAAAATGTTTTGGAGTGTGGTTTGTTACATAATTGTTACATGGAAGCAAGTCATTTTATAGTTCGGTGGTTATTGCATTCTTACCATTTGATTGGGTTTGGTATTGGGTCGCCGGGTGGCAGGCCGGCTAGTTGGTCAGGCCGGTTCAAACCCCATCAGCCCCAGCCATATGTCAACCATTGGTTTGTTTGGTGGTTGGTTTTGTTTTAACTGGCTGATATATATAACATATATACGTTCAACATTGTTTGGTGGGGTGGGTCTACCGATGGGTGGCCCAACCACCACTTATTTTATTTTTTATCACCTGTTTTATGTGGTTCGGGGTCTGGTAATTTGTCATTTTTGTAATATTTTTTAAACTATTTAACTATTTTTTTATTACTTAACTATTTTATATTTAACTATAATTGTCTATATTTTTATTTATATTTAATTGTCTATATATTTTTATATTAAACTATTCTTTTTGGTGTTCTTTTGGGGCATGGTTATTAATTTCAAATGGGCCCACACGTTTTATTTACATTTTTCACTAATATCAAGATTTACATTGCATTAATAACTTTTTCAATATTCTAATCCAAATGGGTAAGGTAGGTAAATAATATTAATAAAATATTTCACAAATACCCAAATTAATAAAAAAATATTTCATTCATACCCAAATTCATAACAAAATATTTCCCAAATACCCAAATTAAACAATTTAAAATTATTTAAGACATGTACCTCTTTTTAAATTTAAAGGATTTTGATTGTTTAACATATTATGACATGAAAATTTCACGGGCGCTTGGCTAAAATTTCCTCTAATGATTACTTGCCAAATCATTCTTCATGCTTTGTTATCCTCTTTTTATGAGTTTCAGTGCTATTAACTTCAAAGTTGAAGATTGTTCCACAAAGATATGATTCACAAACATTAATTATGGGAGACATCCACTAATTTGAGGAGCATATTTTTTATCTTGACGTATTGGTATAACTCTTTCCCTACATTTTTCCCTTACATTATTACTCGTTTTTGTTGGTATTGAATTGTTGTAGGTTCAATCCCACCATGTGTGACCTTGGCCTTTCTTACTATTGTAGGTTGTAACTTGAGTGGTAGATTTCCTATCCTTCATGGGCGCCCTAAGGTAGTACCCCAGTGTTGTTTTGGCGCTTACGTTGTGACATTTTATAGGCTAGGATTCTTCTTGTAAACCCATCATAACACTAAGTTGAGCCTCATTCACTTCAGCTATATTTTGGCATTATTCCAAGAAGGTGTTGAATTTTCTATAATAATGTAGAGTAGAAATTGATCTTTTGATCTAATAATTACTTTCCAATGATTTCCAATTCACTTATCTTATGCCACATATATCATTTAGGAAATTATACACATAAAACATCGATAGTAATGAAAATAGTAGGATCATAAAGAGACTTCCAAGCTCAAAAGAGACAACAAATTTACCTTGGAAAAATCCAACCTTGAGAAAAATCCAGCAACTCTTCTTCTAAGGAGAAATTGTTCTTTAGCAATATTTACAAATCCAAGAGAATTCTAGAAATTTGTAAGACAAATCCAAGTCCAAGATACTAGTCAAATATGATCAAATGCCAACTATTAATTGCTTGTGAAACCTCCAAAAGTCAGAGAAATTAATATTGGTCAACAATTATCAACAGTCTAAAATTTGACCTAAGGTCGGCTCGGTCTTGTGGTCAGAGACTCTATAGTCAACTATGGTTTACTATAGCCCAAATTTGTGTTAAATTTTCCTTTCTTATGTGCTCAAATTAGCCCTTTTTAAGCAATAAAAATTAATCAAATTCTCGATCAAACTCAATAGGTTCTCGGTCAAATTTAAGCAGGTCAAATTTGGTCAAATAACAACTTCTTTATTTGGATCAACCTTCATATTTCCTCTTCTTGACTTCACATGTGTGGATAAAAAAACAGAGGAATATATGAGTTTTGAATTAGTCCAAATGTGGAGATTAACTTGTGTTTTATATTAGTCAAATGGGTTACTTTTTAACCAAAAGTCATACCCCTTCATGGTGGGGCCTACTTGACTATTTGGGGCATACATGAAGCCCAAAAATTCCAATTTTCATTTTCATATCCATAATTTTCTTTGGACGAATTGGGGGGGCCTTTTGGCATGTGGGAATACCTTCCAATGTTGCACAACAAATCAAAACTCCCTCTTAGCGAGGGAGGTATTCTTTGCAACAGATCTTCCTTGCTGAAATTTCTCATTCCTTATGAAATTTCATGAGCTTTCCATATTGATACATGTTTATAGATAACTTCGTCTTAGAGTAGGAAATACAACTCCTCATATATCCAAGGTTGGCCAAATTCCTTTATCAACCCCTAGGAAAATGTATCAATCATGTTTGGTCATGACCTAGCCTATGCATCAAAATGTTTCTAGCTTCTTGGGAGAGAATTTACTTTTGGACCATTTACCTTTTTCGCTCAATGTTGTGCATGGAATCCCCCCCACGACACGTTTTGGGGCTCAAAGCCCAAGTTTTGAGTAATATTTTGTAAAGACTCTGCGAATTGCGAGCGTGGAGCATAGATTGTATGTTAGAGTCATAGGGTTGTCCACCCTAAGTTTTGCATGTAATGTTGGCCTACTCATGGTCTGCAGACCATGGGATTGTATAAATAAAGCGAGGCTCTAAGTTGTAAAGTAACGAATGGAGTAATGGAATATGATGGATAGAATAAGATAGCAAGCAGAGAGTAAAATTCTAAGTATCTTGGGTCATAGTAGTAGGAAGAGGCTCTGCAGCTAAGTACACAGAGGCCTAGTAGAGTCCACAGCTGAGTGCACGGACCCCTGTAGCTGAGTGCGCGGGGTAGGGTTGAGTCTGTAATAGAAGGAAGAAAATAATAAAGAGAAGGTTTACCTGAATCTTGTGTATCTATTCTAAGTTATTACATGTTTGATATTACTTGCAATTATATTGTTTAGTTATTACGCGCACTTATATGAATTGTGAATATTTTGAAGTATAACTAAAACGGTATAAATAAGTTCAGTTAATCACCTAATATCGGGTTAAGAGTAAAAACTTGGGTAATAACACTGTTCGGTCCTCGAGTAGGGTTGCACGAAGGCAGCATCTTAGGCTGCTAGGTATGGGTAAGCGCGTGTAGCGACGTGCGTGCAGGGTTGAACCGCGAACCACTTGAAATCATCAGACATCCTCAGGGTGTGGAAACCTAGTTCTAGCACCCTCCCATACTACTTCGGGTGAGACCTCAGTCCCCACTCCATGGACTATTTCCGAAAGGGCCAGTAGTACTGGGATTTGTTTGGCCAAATCATCTATGAACCTGGGTTAGGCCCCTACAAGCCAACAAATGGTTCCGTTGCTGGGACTAGGATCTACATAAGGGATGTTTGATGTCGTGTCACTGGAATCCAATGAAGAAAGAAATTGAAGGGTGGTTGGACAAGAAAATTCACAAGTTCGCGGTGCAGGAAAATAGGAATCTGTGAGTATCAAAGGAGTAGTGGTTAGAGCACTATTTATATATGGAAATCCATGAAATTTTCCTTGCATCCTTACCATCTAAGCTATATAAGTGGATCTTGAAGCTAGCAGACAGTTAAGAAAGGTGTAGGCTCGACAAACCAATTATGTGGACTCCGGAATTAGTGCGCAAACTAGAAGCGTCAGAGGATAAGATCGCGTGAGCTATGGACCATTGGCTCAATCAAATCATAGGGGGATTTATCACCGAGTTCACGATAGATATGACTGTCAGCTACAGCGAGACGGAACGTTGCTTTCTCAAGGGACCACGAGGTAAGTACATTAAATCTTTGAATACCTGGATTAAAATGCTACTGTGTGAAAATCGGGCTATGCGAATAAATTAATTTGGGACTACGCGAAGTGGGAATATCTACAGAAATGGAAGTAGTGAAGAATTAGAAACTAGTCCCTTAATTTAACCCTCGCGAGAGAGTGAAGAGGAGCTCGTGAAAGTTTCTCTGAGAAGTGCAATCAGTCTGAGAAGGAAACGAATTCCGCGCATACCACCCCCACCTACACTACCACCAGTTTCACCATCATCACCCCCACCACCTTTGCCACCACCACAGTTCAATATTGCAAGCACGATCAAACTATTGATATTCAGAGGAGTAGGGAACAAAGATCCAAACCAATTTTGGTTCATAGTAAGGGCGGTATGGAAAGAACAAGGAGTCATGGATGACAATATAAAGAAGGCTACGCTGGTAAGCACGTCATAGGATCGTGCACTAACGTGGTACATTAAGCATTCTTATGACCATCCAAATGCAAGGATCATAGATATCCAGGTCGTGCTGAACAGGGAATTTAGCAGGCCAAAATCAGAGACACAATCAATTATCAGGTTTAAGGAAATCGCGATGCTTACAGGCGAGACCCCATGGGATCTGGACCAGAGACTGAAGAGAATGATTTGTGAAGCCAACATGACTTTGACGGATGGACAGCACCACGCATGGTTTGTAGCAACACTAACATCACAATTAAGGATTTGTTGTCACAACAAAAGTTATCCACCCAGGCCGAAGCTTTGGAGATTGCAATGAGATTGCACGAGACCCCTATACAAGATCTTGGTCTAGGAGTCCAAAAAATCCACATGCAACTGCAAAATTTGTGTTTGGAAATGCAGAGTTGAAACAAGACAGGACAACTTGGCCAAAGGCACGCAAGGAAGTATGGTGCATAAAATGCAAAGCTTAGGGGCATGACAAGGACCACTGTCTAGTTTTCACAAATTACTTGGCAAGAGGAGGGTCGATGTCGTTAAGACCAGAGGCACAAGCAGGACTGAGCTTGGCGCCTGCATTATGGTGTGTGATTTTTCAGATGGCAGGAAAACACACTATGGATAACTGTCACATATTGCAGAAGTATATGCAGACGTCCCAACGATTGTTCTGTAATTTCTGTCAGTCGTTAGGCCATGATGAGCACACTTACAAAAGTTACAAGCTGATGTTAGATCAGACCCCTGCCTATAGAGTGTAGACCAAAATGCAATCCCTCAATCTGAATGAAGGGATGGTGTGTGTTGGATTTCAGGGGCGTGAACGAGGTCGAGGTGGAATGAGACCAGGAAGGGGTCGCGAAGAACTAATTTGTTACAATTGTGGAGGGCAAGGGCACTATGCCCACAATTGTATGAATCCGATGAGAGTATCATGTTAATACTGTACCCAATTTGATCATGAGACAGAGGACTTCCCTACATTGATAGCGAGGTTGTGCGATAAAGGAGTACTCCAGCCCCCCCCCCAACTCAGAACCTACAAATGATGAGGTCTAATCTACGCAAATAGGACCCAAATGTAAATATAGTGCTTCGAAGTGGCATCACAACCAGAGATGACAAAGGTAAGTAGCCGGAAGAAAGTTCATGGATTTGTAAGGCTCCTATAAAGGAACCTGAATTTGATTTGGTGTGCGCAAAGGAGACATTCATGGAAGCTAAGAAGAGCTTCACAAAGGCCTCCACTTTAGGTAGTAAGGATCAACTAGAACCAGGGATGGATCCTTCAATGCTCACTACCTTTTTGGAGACATGCATGAAACTGCTATGCAACAACAAGGTTGTAAAAGGACTATAGGAACTTATCACTAGGTGTGTGGGGTCAGGAGAACTGCGCGTAGTCCGGAAACTTGGAAAGCATGCATTGCGAACAGGAAGGGAAATGAGATTCACTGTGCAAATCAGAGAGTATGAAATGGATTAGGTAATTCTAGATCTTGGATCAGACACGAATGTACTACCACGACAAACATGGGAATGCATAGGCAAACCAACGCTACAATGGTCTCCTATTCAATTGTGAATGGTGAACCAGCAAAAGATCTTACCCATGGAAAGATTGCAAGGAGTAACAGTGGATATTGAAGGTGCGAGCGCGCTGGAGGATTTCGAAGTAATAGAGATTGTCAATGATAGAAATCCCTATCCCATGCTACTAGGCATAGACTGAACCATTGATATGAATGGAGTCATAAATCTAAAGAAGAGCAAAATGATTTTTGAGAAAAATTCACTATGCGTAGTAGTACCGCTAGATCCTACCGAAGGAGCATGATACACTGAACCGGTGCGCAACAATGATAGTGATGATGATCTCGATTGTATTTATAAGATAACCACACATGAGCAGGATTGGGTGAAACCAACAGCAGATGATAGGATTTCGTGGGAGCGTGAAATCTCCTACACTTCAGATTCGAACGAAAAAATAGAATGATTGCAGAATCAGTTGCATGAAGTCACAAAACTCAATTGCAACATGATGGTAAGATCACTGTGCTGCGTGACAACAAAGATAAGGGATCTGCCTAGGTATGATGGGTTGACAGTGATGGATGAATTCCTGAACGAAATTGAAAGTGAAGTGCCAAAACAATAGTGGTTCGATGTTCTTAAATGGGCACTGCATGCTACGCCTGCAAGGTGATGGGGTACGCACCAGCAGAGCTTTGGGGATTGGCGCAAATGCAGAAGGATGATGCACCTACGATTTAGGAAACCATAGATGCGGCTAGCAAACAAGTATGATGGACGAGATGATCCACGTACACACCTCGCGAAATGAACCAGGGCCTACAGGGATGAACCATAGCCTGAATGGGTGCATTTGTTCTATCATACCCTAGATGTCATAACCATGAATTGGTATACTGAGATAGAGCTCCACCGTGGCACGAGCGAATGGGATATTTTGCATGAGGGATTTTTGTTTACTTTCGTGTTTGAAGATAGTTGGTGGGATATTGTTGATGATGTACTGCAAGAAGTAAAAGCACCTATCTTCAAAATACCCCAAGAGCCAATAGAAGTGTTTCAGCCAGAATGGGCACCACAGCTGAGTTGTACACTAGAGTGTTACAATGTAAACATTGAGGAGGATGATGAGGACCCACGAAATATTAGCATCCCAGAAATGGAAGGTTGTCGCCAGGTTTGAGGACCATTGAACAAGGACCCCGACATCACCACGTCGCTAAAAACAAAGCAGGTAAACATTGGAACGGAGGCGGAACCAAAGCATGCAATGCTTGGAGACTATTGGGATGATGCCATGGTAGATAAGGTCACAGAGTTACATCGCGAATATCAATACTTATTCGCAACCACAATTACGGACTTTAAAGGGCTCGTTGGAAACTTAGGAATGATGAAGATCACCCTATATGCCGATCAAGCAAAGGCCTTATTGCTTGAATCCTAAGTACAAGGAAAAGGTCCACGTAGAGTTAGACAAAATGCTCGCTGCAGGAATTATTGAGCCAGTGGAAGAATCCGACTAGGTGAGTCCTATGGTAGTACAGGAGAAAAAGTAGAAGGGCGAAATAAGAATATGGATGGACCTTAGGAAGCTGAATGATGCCTGTCTACATGATCCATTCCTGACACCGTTCATAGATGTGGTGTTGGAAAATGTTGGCGGACAAGAAGCCTACTCATTCACTGATGGGTTCTCGGGGTATCACCAGATCAAGATCGTGCCGGAGGATAGGAGCAAAACAACCTTTGCAATAGAATGGGGATGTTTTAAATACACCATCATGCTGTTTGGATTAAAGAACGTGCCAGCCATATTTTCTTGAATCATCGTTGCCACATTCAAAGAATACATCCACAAATTCTTGGAGGTATATCTAGATGACTGGATGATCTTTGAATTGGTTAAGCATCATGTAGTAAGCTTACGCTTGATGTCGGATACTTGCCGACGACACCAGATTACACTGAACCTTAAGAAGTGCACATTTTTGGTTCCCTTTAGGAACCTGTTGGGACATGTGGTCTGCAAACAAGGGCTAATGGTCAACCCTGTGAAGATTGTTGTTATTCTAAATTTTGGAAGCACCATGAAGTGTTAAACAGCTACGTGCTACCTTGGGACATACAAGGTACTATAGGAAGTTCATCAAAATCTATGCCCAAATAACAATGTCGATGGAAAATATATTGAAAAGGGATGTTACATTTTTCTGGAATGATGATTGCATGAATAGTTTGGATGTCCTGAAGAGGAAATTGGCCTCCACTCCAATCCTAGTCTTCCCAAAATGGGATGTGGAGTTTCATGTACATGTTGATGCGTCATGTATTGCACTGGGAGCAGTACTCACATAGGAGGGCACGGAGGGCATGGATCACCCTATCGCATTTGCGAGTCAAAGATTATCTAAAGCCGAGAAGAACTATTCCACCACTGAGTGTGAAGGGTTGGCAATGGTGTATGCTCTCCAAAAATACCAACATCATTTGTTAGGAGGACATTTCAAGATGTATACCGACCATTCCGTGTTGAAATACCTAATCAATAAGCCTGTGTTGGGGGGGCGCATATGCAGGTGGCTGTTATTGTTCCAAGAATATGATTTCGAGGTCATAGTCAAGCCGGGATGCCTGAATGCAGGACTGTATCATTTATCGTGCATTGAGACGCACGAGGAACCCACTAATCTTGAGGAAGGATTCCCTTATGCACAGCTCTTTGCAATACGCGTCGCAAACGGGCACTTCGAAGATACAATCCATTTTCTGACAACAGGGACAGAGCCAAAGGAATATTCCATCCAATAGAAGAAGGAATTGATGGTGCGCATAGCAGATTTTTTTGTCATCGCGAGGCACCTATATAAAATTGGAAATGATGAGATATTTCGAAGATACGTACCTGAATTTGAAAGAAGTTAGATCCATGTGGAAGCACATGGGAGTACTACAGGATGACACTATGTAGGATGAGCAACTGCACAAAATATTCTCTATGCTGGGTTGTGGTGGCCAACCCTACACTAGGATTCAAAAGCGCACTGTAAGGCCTATGATATATGTCAAAGGACTAGAAAACCATCACGGAGGGACGAGATGCCATTAAATCCACAGATGACACTACAAGCATTCAAGAAATGGCCAATCGACTTTATAGGACTGATCAAACCTTAGGGAAAGATGGGAGCGTGCTACATCATCACCACAACAGAGTATCTGACACGATGGGTGGAAGCGCAACTGGTCAACGACTACACGGCTACTACAACTGCGAAGTTTTTGTTCAAAAATGTATTAACCCGCTTTGGTTATCCAAAAATATTAATGAGTGATTGCGGAGCACATTTCCTGAACGAAACCATCAGCAACCTCACGAAAGAATTCCAGGTATATTATCAGAAGAGTACACCATATCACCCACAAGTGAATGGGACAGTAGAGGCATTCAACAAAATACTGGAAACTGCATTAGCCAAAGTGTGCAACACACAGCAAATGAATTGGGACCCATGCATCCCTATAGTACTATGGGCTTACAGAACAACGTGCAAGAAACTAATGGGACAAGCCCCTTTCCAGTTAGTCTATGGTGTGGAAGCTGTCATGCCAATTGAATATATCGTACCTAGTCTGTAAATAGTAGCACTCACAAGGATGATGGACCGCGAAGCTCTGGAAGAAAGACTCGCGCAATTGGAAGAACTTGAGGAGGAATGGTTCTTGGCAGGTTTTCATCAGCAGGTTCAGAAACAGCGTCAAAAATCTTGACATGATCGCTATATTAAGTTGGCACATTCAAAGTAAATGACTTAGTACTGCTATATGACAATAAGTTTGAAAATTTTCCTGAAAAATTATTGGTTAGGACCATACGTGGTTAAGGAAGTCACAGATAGAGGTGCGGTACAACTCGTCAAATTAAATGGAGAACCCTTCCCAGCCAAATTGAATGGCATATGCTTGAAGCCTTACACAGGTGGGTCGACTATCTGACTAGCCGACAGTAGTATAGTCTTCGCACTTTAGAGATCCGAAAAAGGGCGCAGGACTATAAATATATATCAGTATGGTTGTATGGGAACAGTTCAGTTACAGAGGTCTCCGAGGAACGGATGTAGTAGGTTCAACAAGCAGCAGCTCAATGCACTGCAGACATCAAGACTGTTCAGGACCAGCTGGAGGGACTCCATGCCAAGATCACCACACTGACCAAGTGACTCAAGGGCGAGTCATGATGTTTGTGTTGGGCACCTATTAGGCATGGAATCCCCCCCCACGACATGTTTTAGGGCTCAAAGCCCAAGTTTTGATTAATATTTTTATAAAGACTCCACGAATTATGGATGCAGAGTGAAAATTGTATGTTAGAGTCATAGGGTTGTCCACCCTAAGTTTTGAATGTAATGTCGGCCTACCCATGGTCTGTGGACCATGGGATTGTATAAATAGAGCGAGGCTCTAAGTTGTAAAGTAACTAATGGAGTAATGGATTCGAATCTGATGGATAGAATAACATAGCGAGCATAGAGTAAAATTCTAAGTATCTTGGGTAGTAGTAGTAGGAAGAGGCTCTACAGCTGAGTGCGCAAAGGCCTAGTAGAGTCCGCAGCTGAGTGCGCAAACCCTTGCAGCTGAGTGTGCATGGTTGGATTGAGTCTGTAACAGAAGGAAGAAAATATTAAAGAGAAGTTTTACCTGAATTCTGTGTATCTGATCTGAGTTATTACATGTTTGATATTACTTGCAATTATATTTTTTAGTTACTATGTGCACTTATATGAATTGTGAATATTGTGAAGTATAACTAAAAGGGCATAAATAAGTTCAGTTAATCACCTAATATTGGGCTATGAGTAAAGACTTGGGTAATAACACTATTCAGTCCCCGAGTAGGGTTGCGCGAAGGCAGCATCTCAAGTTGCTAGGTACGGGTAAGCGCGCGTAGCGACATGTGCACAGGGTCGAACCGTGGACCACTTGAAATCATCAGACATCTCCAGGGTGCAGAAACATGGTTCTAGCACCCTCCCATACTACTTCAGGTGAGACCTCGGTCCACGCTCCGCTGATTGTTATTGAAAGGGCCAGTAGTACCAGAATTTGTTTGGCTAAAACATCTCTAAACCTGGGTTAGGCCCCTACAAGCCAATAGTCAAAGTCCTTTATGACCTATGCAAGTTCTTATGGATGCAAAGGTGAACTACATCTATATATTTCTTTCAACATATCCAATTCCTTCTAGCTTATAAGGATAAGATATATCCAATCCTATAATTTCCCTGGGACATTCACCTTTGGTTCTCCTAGCCAAATCCTCCTGGATTCAAAGATTAATGTATTCATCTCCTCTTCGTAAAAACCTTTATGACTTACCCAAATTTCTTTAAGGCTTTAGGAACCGATTATCCCAATCCTACAAAGACCTCATCATTCCCTTCTAATGAGGAAATATTCAACATCAAACTAAGCTCGCCTTTGTCGACAATCTACTTATCTATGGATATGTAATGGAGTTTTACTTATTTTCCTTGCATCATGTCATGGATGAAATAATCTTAGCCATGTCCTTCAGGCTCCTAAAGCCTCATTGCTTCATGACTTGTGATATTCCTGCAAAGATTCACTTCACCTCATGAGACATATCTCAAATCACTTCCAGCTCCAAGAGTACCAAATTCTTTATTGTCATCCATTCTATATGCATTGATTCAAACATAGACAAATTGAGGTTGTTCACTGCAAACCAAATATTTGTCCTAGTATTAACCAGGTACTTCATGAATCTGAATCTTCAATTCAAGAAATATGGCATCTACCAAAATCGTTCATTTCTATCTTTGAGTCCGAACTCCCTTTGTTACAAGAGAAATCCTCCTGTTACTGTTGATCCCTCTATTATGCAAGCAAGTCTTTTGTTGTAGTTTCTTCCTCTATATTGTACGAAAGTCCTTTTTCTATGATATCTTCTGGAAATGTTTCATCTTCCACTTTGTTTGACTATCAGTTCCCTATAAACTCTTCCTATTATCAGACATGATCCTAGATGTTAATATCTAAAATTTCCTCTAAATATTCTCAGGAATATGACCATATGTTATGAGAGAACCCTCTTTCCATAATGTTGTCTTGTGCTTCCTGATGTTTCCACCTATGTAATCATAGTTCTTTTCAATAGACTCTATTATCCATGAACCTCACTCTGGGGGTCATGGAAAACAAGGTTCATAATGGAGTCAAGGCCATACAAAAATGAAAATGACAAGAGGCTAACTAAATATAATAATAATAATTAAAAAATAATCATCTATAATTATTTTAAAGAAAAAATAGTTGAAAATAGAGAGGATTTGTCAGAATATTAACAAATCTAAAGGAAAAAATTATTTTGACTTCTTTTGAGGTGGTTGCTCATCATCATCATTTTTTATGTTGGTTGCTAATGCATGCTCCCTTTCCTTCCTTTTTCTTTCAGGGCAATTGGATGGATATTTTCCAAAATTTTGACAAGTGAAATGCTTCACTTTTGTCATGTCCTTCTTCTGCTTATCTTGAGAGTGATCAAATATTATTCTTGAATTCTTCTTACTGAATTTTCCAAAATCCTTTTTGTCAAAATTTTCAAATTTCCTTCTTCCCTTTCCTTTTCTAGTATGAGTTGCAAGGGTTTTTGTTTCTTCATTCTCTGGATTTTTTGAGTTATTTATGGATGATAATATTGACTCTTCTTGAATAGAATCAGTCCATATCTAATCAAATCTAGGTAGTTTTTATCGTGCTTAGATTCCTTGAATAAATGGTTCCCATGAAAATTGAAATCCGTTAAGAGTAACTGAAAAAATCTCTGGATATTCAATGGTGTCTCCAATGGTTACAAGCTCTTCCCTTGGCAATCTTTAATCCAATTACAAGAGGAATCAAGTGATATTTGATGGAATTTACCAAGATTATTTTGGACTTAGCTTCAATCTTATTATATTTGGCTTTATCTTCAACTCCCTCTGGATTTGGAATGACTTTCTCCACATGATCCTGAAGTTCATTCTCTTCCAAAATAAGTAGTATTCTAGTATTCCAAGATCTAAAATTGATGGAACCATCCAACGTGTCTTCAACTCTAAGATTTGGTTCCATTTTAGGCAAGAGACCCAAAAGTGATTAAGTTGCTTGAACACTTGTCCCTAAGGCTAACTTCGATGATTTCTCTTTCAACAAAGCTTTAATACCATGTTGAATCTTCTATAATAAAGAAAAGTAAAAATTGATCCTCTGATCTGATAATTACTTTCTAATGATTTCTAATTCAGTTACCTTATGTAACATATATCATTAAGAAATTACACATAGAAAATCTCAACAGTAACGTAATGAAAACATTAGGATCATAAATAGACAATGAAGCACACTAGAGACAAAAAAATTACCTTGAGAAAACCCAACAATGCTTCTTCTAAGACGAAATTGTTCTTCAACAATATTTACAAATCCAAGAGAATTCTAGTGTTGAATAAATAACTTGTTATTTATTTCAAAGGGTGTCTTGATGGAGATAAAAGTCACATAGGATTAAAAATGACTTTAAGCCCTTTCCAAAAAGTATATACTTGCCTCTTAACTCCTTTTTCAAGAGAAATTGAATTTACAGGTTGAAAAATGGTTTTTTTTTTTATCTCTATAAAGTTGGGCTACATAAACACAAGTAGACCCCCTCCTCAACAGTCATGACAATTCAGTGAAATAAAACTTGTATAAATAAAAATTTCTTCTCCTCCAATTCGGCCATTAAATAGAAAAATGACAAGAAAAAGGAGCTCGGACCTGAGGTAGAGAGATAAGGGTCATATCTCATGAAAAAAGAAGCAAGTTAAGGGAAATCATTTGTGATATATATATATATATATATATATATATATATATATATATATATATATATATATATATATATATATATATTTGGATCAAGGTTTATTGGTAGGTTTCTAGTCAGTTTTTTGATCTACTTTTTGTTGGATTTCAATCTTCATTGTTGCATTTTGTGGAGAAGAATTCAAACTTGTAGACACCTTTTTTTAGACTAAACTCGTTCTAGTTTAGCTTTAGATCTGTTGCACAAATTACAATCATTGTAGAGCACAAAACTCATCCTCTTTGGAGCAAATAACTTGGTCACTATGGAGCTCAGAATTTAGCCTCTTTGTAGCAGAGAACCCGATCACTGTGGATCTCATAATTCGTCCTCTTTGGAGCAAAGCACTTGGCCTTTGTGGTGCACAAAAATTGGCCTATTTTTGTGACTAAGACTAACTTCAACTCTTTAAAATTTCAAACATGCGGAGTAGAAAAATGCAAGCCTCTATACCTCCACTGGTGGAGCAGAATTTTGGCGCTAGACTAGAGCATCTCTGTGATATTTGTTTACCAGCTCTTCTTGAAGAACTCTTGAATTTTTTAAGGACTATTTGGGGAGATATTTGGAGAAAGTATTTGAAATAGACTTGAGAGTTTTTGAATCCTATTAAGCAGGCCTAGATGAAAGTATGAATCATTCTTAAGAGTATATTTTGGAGCTTGAAGCGGCCTTTTGAAATAGACTTGGAGATTTTTTTAAGCCTTCTTGAATACCTTTATGAAGAAACTTTTGGAGAATTACTAGAGGATACTTTTGGATCAACCTTTAAAGTGTCTTTGAATCAAATTTGAGACTGGCCTTGAGCCATTATTGAAGCAGTTAAAGGTTGGATCCTTGTTGAAGCATTTCACAGGTTCGAGCCTTATTTTTTGATAGAAGATTGGAGTCCTCATTCAAGGTTGGAGCCTTGTGAGGGACTAGGTTGGAGCCTACATTCATATTTGAGGATTGGAGTCTTCATTCAAGGTTGGAGCCTTGTGAGAGACCAGGTTGGAGCCTACATTTATATTTGAGGATTGGAGTCCTCATTAAAGGTTGGAGCCTTGAAGAAGTTAGAAATTTTTTTGTACAGGTTGAAGCCTGAATTGTTGTAAAAGAGGAATGGATTCCTCACTATCTTTATTAATAAAATTATTTTCTTATTTTACTTCTTGTTTTCTAGTGTAATTGTGATAAAATATTAACTGGAATAATATAAAAGTTGAAATAAATATTGATTTACCCTCCCTCTTAATATTTAGAACATCTAGAAATTTGTACCACAAATCCAAGTCCAAGATACCAGTGAAACCTAGTCAAATACTAGCTAGTCAATGTTTATCAAACCTCCAAAAATTAGAGAAATTAATGTTGCTCAACGTTGGATAATAGTATGAAAATTTCCCTGATTTCAGCTCAACCCTATGGTCAAAAGGTCTACAATCAACTATGGTCAATTATGGTTGATGTTAACATTAGAAAACCGTACAAAATATTTTTAAAGTCAAAAAGACAACCAAAGTCATCCAACATAATGCACTAGTGAATATTTTACAGTTGAATACATTATGAAGATAAAAAAAAAAAAAAAATCCTAAGGTCTAAAATATATGGAATTAAAAAATTGATGTTTGCGCAACTTTTTCTTCGATAGTTGTGTGACACATGGAATTTTCTTCGAAAGTCACGTGGTTGAAGGAATGGTCGACTCAGCAATGTGGGACCACTTCCCACACTTGGAAGACAATTACTTGATAGGATTTCAGTCAAGGAAAGTCGAATTCGAGTTACCCTGAAGATATACAGCCCTCAATGGAATCAGCATGTCCTACTCATAAGTCATTATCATTCATGAACCAAGAGAGAGAAGATGGATTCAAAAAATTATATATAAATAGGAAATGGGAGAACCAAAACATGAGAAAATTTTACTCTAGTCAAATTGCTATCAAAGCAAACCTTCATTTCATTGTTGAAGCAAAGGAAGTAGAGCATTATTGTGTTGACATAATTGTTTCTTAAAAATCCATCACTCTAGTGTGGACAAGATTACACCATTTAGAGAGCCTTGATACTTCTTAGATAGAGAGGAGAAGATTGCAAAGAGAGTGAAGAAAAGAACATCCTTGCTGAGGATTTTTTAGCATCATTTCTCAAAGAATTCTCTTCAAGTTTTTAGTATTCTACTATTTGTATTCATCTTCTACCACTAGCAGTCGATAAAGGGATTCATTTTCCATAATTATGTCGCCTTGTTTGCTTCATTAATCATTGTTTGTGTGTTTATCTCTTTGGTTTAGTTTATGTTTGTGTATGTATTGTTTCCACCATTTGAAATACTTTGTTTCTTCATGCTTGTCCACTGAAAACAATCAATATGCTTATTTTTCTTTGCAGAGAACAACCTATTACTAAGAAGGTTTATTTTGGTACACCATTGCTAAAAAACACTACAATAAGATTGGTGACTCCACTACTTTCTTTTCTTTAATCTAAACGATTGTGTTTGTATGACCTTCTCTCTACATAATCAAGTTACAAGGCATTCAACATCTCCCAGGAATTTCTGCAAGACCATTTGGACCTGTTGTTGGCCGAAAAGTGTAGGAATTTACAGGGTAAGTTCCTCAGACATAACACCAAAAGGACACCGCTCACAAACAGATCACAGATCAATACACCAGTATTTTGACGTGGTTAAAACCCTCAGAGAGGGAAACAGTCCACGGCCTGCGCCAACGTGGCTACTACAGGCAATTTATTAATAAAAGAATGAAAATTTACATAAGCTTCTCTCATGCACGGTTAACCTACAAATGACCCTCCATGCGCTTTAAATAGAATTCATGCAATCGGGTGTCAAGCCCCGGATCAAGTGTCGGTAATACCGAGGAGAGAATGAACCGTCGGATCACTACATATCGTGACCGTCGGATTGTAAGTTACAAATGTACATAGTAAAGAAACACACTTTACCTAACTCTATACTAGACCAAGTTATACTTAACTATTCCTACGTGTCGAAATATCCTAACATCCCCCCTTAAGAACAATTTGGGATAGGATTGAAGGATTTACAAATATGACACAATAGGAGAAGGAAGGAGGCACTAGAGCCTATCCTCCTTAGTGACAACTTCCTGAACTCCAACCATAAATCGAAGTTTAGTGAACTTCACCTCTGTGAGAGCCTTTGTGAAGATGTCTGCAAATTGATCATCTGTTGAACAATATTGCACTTCAAGAACATGGTCAAGAATGAGCTTTCTGATCAAGTGCATGTGTGGTTCAATGTGTTTGTTGCGCTGATGCTGAACTGGATCTTTGCAAAGCTGAATGGCACTTTGATTATCACACCAAAGTGTAGTCGGATGCTGCTGCTGAAAACCAAACTCTGATAGGGTCTGACGAAGCCACAAGGCTTCCTTACTAGCCTCTACGGCACCACGATACTCTGCTTCTACTGACGAAAGAGAAATGG
>APFE030029490.1:113099-132241 GCA_000404065.3 Pinus taeda
ATGGCTTAAAGTTAGCTTTACCCGGAAACTAAATATTTTCCTCAATGTTTCTGATTTTCCGAGATCACACTAAGGTGCGGGGAAAAGAGCATACGCATGAGAAAAATTCTTCCTTTCTGTTTCTGATTTGCCCAGATCGCACAGAGTTGCAAGGAAAAGAGCATATGCAGAAATGAAAGGTATAGATCCGATAAAAAAAATAGCTAAATAAACCGAAACCGAAATAAACAGAGAGAAAATAATAGTAAACTGCAAATAAACACTGTATACCTCCAGATCTAAAAAATGACGCAGCTAGGGCTACCTGAAACCTTTTCGCATGAAACGAAAGGGGTTCCTCACTAGAACAGATGCTCCCAACACAACAGAGCAGTCCTCTCGGCCCGAAAGCAGTCAGAAATAGCAGATCTAGGGGATGGCAGTCGCATGCAGTTCTACCGGCTTCAGATTTGGATCAACAACAGACGCAGCCCTCAAAAAGCTCTGATACCATGTAGGAATTTACAGGGTAAGTTCCTCAGACAGAACACCAAAAGGACACCGCTCACAAACAGATCACATATCAATACACCAGTATTTTGACGTGGTTAAAACCCTCAGAGAGGGAAACAGTCCACGGCCTGCGCCAACGTGGCTACTACAGGAAATTTATTAATAAAAGAATGAAAATTTACATAAGCTTCTCTCATGCACGGTGAACCTACAAATGACCCTCCATGCACTTTAAATATAATTCATGGACCAATCGGGTGTCAAGCGACAGATTAAGTGTTGGTAATACCGAGGAGAGAATGAACGTCGGATCACTACATATCGTGACCGTCGGATTGTAAGTTACAAATGTACATAGTAAAGAAACACACTTTACCTAACTCTATACTAAACCAAGTTATACTTAACTATTCCTACGTGTCAGAATATCCTAACAAAAATCTTGCTAGTTCAAATATT
The DNA here is from genome assembly GCA_000404065.3 of Pinus taeda. NCBI lineage: Eukaryota > Viridiplantae > Streptophyta > Pinopsida > Pinales > Pinaceae > Pinus > Pinus taeda. Next base: position 114,051 of record APFE030029490.1, read on the forward strand.
CTTATTGACCACACATATTTTTCTCATACAAACACACGATCGCGTTTGTGTATAACTAATCCTGCACGGTTTCCAGAAAGCTCAAAATTCCTTATGATTTCAATTTTTTCAAGTGATTGGCAGCCTTTATTGAATTTCCTTCACCTATGAAATTTTTTTCCAGCTAGTTTAGATTATTTAATTACTCTACTAATCACAATTAGTAGGGTAATTAGATTATCTTTATAGCTTAATTAGGGGGGAATTTAAGTGGCCAAATTCCACACATATTTTTCAATCTAATTTGCTAGTTTTTGCAACTCACATAGCTTAATTAGTAGGGTAAGTGGCCTATCATCCACAAATATTGTTACTAACCAAAGCAATTTTTTTTTTCATTTCGTTAGTTTTGGGACTAGGGCCAAGCATCATTACAGAAAGAAAGTAATCTTTTCTTCCCTATGTCGTTTAGGCAAATCTAGGCTAGCACATGAAAGTCTTCTTAACGCACTTGTGTTTTCCATCTCCCTTTAGTCACATATAGTGTAATAGGAGAAAGATTAAGAAGACCGTTATTTGCACATCATTTCTTTTTCATGCAAGGAACAATTGAATCTAGTGTAATTAGGAGGATATTGTAATGAGTCACCGAATATCCACATTTTTATCACACTTTTCATGCTCACTTGCACACACTTACACATCACACACTAAGATTCTATAAACTTCCTATTAGAAGGCATCCAGTGTCTAGAGATTTTGATACTTAGTTTATTTTAGCTTGAATCACACACCCTAAAGAAAATTAAGACCCTTGAAAGCAACGATAACTTGAACCAACTAGATTCCCACAGGGGCCACCAAAGAATTTATAGTTCAGCTTAGGACTATTAGGGGTAGGCATCCCATAAGCCGCAATGGTCATGTTACACCTTTGAGACATAGAAGTTGACCTTTTAGGTAACTTAAAATCCTTCAATCATCCCATGCAAAATAATACCTGAGCATGGCAGAGACCCTATTCAAAGTGGGTTCGGCTTATGTCTAGTGTGTGCGATATTATTTGGGGCTACCTAACCCATCTAGTGCTTAGTAATGGTAACTGACTACCAAGAAGCTAAGGACTTGAATTCTCACGTGGCACGAAGGTAATTTAGTGGCCAAAATCTAGGGCGCCCATCCGTATAGGTGGAGGTGCGGGCAGCACCAAAGCCTCATCTGTTACCTTGGTCAATTCTTCGGCTACTAGAAGTAGTCACCAGTGCTTTCAGGACATTGCCCCAGTACCCATAATAATATATATTCGCAAGGCCCAATTACTTTGAGAGTGGAAAGGATGAATCGGTCTTCATAGGATCTTTTATCATACACAAAAACAAATGAAAACCATTTTTTGTTTGATTGATCACATAGTCTAAAGTTAAAGGGAAAGTACTCATTTTATTTTCATTTTGTTTTATGTATGTGATATATTTTCTTTGAGAATCATTACCTTCCCTCAATCACACAAAGTATCACAGACTCTACTCGACACCATAGGGGACCCCACAGCTCCCCATCGATCTAGACATTTTCTAAATCTCCCTCCATTACGAAGAGGAGTGCTAGGTCTCTTATCATTTAGGCGTAGAAGACACCATACATATATTGTTATAGGATCTTCCTTTATCAATGCAATTTTTGTTAGAACTCCTCCTCGCCAAAGTACCCCATTCACTACTCCCCAAGGGATCCCCCATAACTCCCCTCCCAGGAGTCCATGTGGCTCTCACCAGGGTAACCATACTCATCAGGGAACCCCCATTCATATAGTTTTCCAAAATCATTTCGCAATGGAAAACAATGAGCAAATACAATTTTTAGCTTCTTTAAACCTTCCTCATTTAAGCAAGCTAACCAATGACTTGATTGTGCATGACTAGAATTTGTCAACCATGCCCACCAAGCTCCCTTCAAACATTTCAAAATTTGAATGGAAGAAGAGTAAAGACCCAGGAAACTATGCCATGAATTTTCACTTGTGGTGTTCATCCAATAGTATCGCAGATGATATTATTTGATTACATTTGTTTCAATGCACCCTTACAGGGCCAGCAGCGAAATGGTATATTGACTAACCTTCTCCGTCACATGGAAGCTTTAGTTCCCTAGCCACAACATTCCTCACATTCTTGAAGTACCTTGTTTGTCATGACTTGAGCCTAGAACTCCTCTTCCACTTCAAACAAACACCTGCTACACACATATCAGATCATATCCATGAGTGGTGAAAATGTTATAGCTTGTGTAAAGAACAATTTGAAGACAAAGTCCTCCTCCACCTGCTTTTTTTATCTCTTACATCAGAAATCTCAAAAGACGTGGAGAATCCATCCCCACAGAATGAAGAAGAGGCCATTAGGAAATCTCAACAATTAGAGCTTATATACACCCATTCTACATATCTCTACCATGTTATTCTAAATTCCCCATGCATACAGACTTATAAAGAGACACCAAGTGCATCTAATGTTGTTGATGAATTGATTGGGACCATAGCCCAAAATCACCCAGGCAACAGTTTCCAGTACCCTGGATACAAATACAGTGGACAACCATTTGGTACCACAACACCACACATCATATTACCCTTAATAACCTATGCCTACACAGAATACTACTATGTAGGTTAACCAATGGGTGGCCAATACCCTCCCATCCAAGGTGGCACATACCCCACTAGGAACGTGGAACCAATTCCTCCTTCCCAAAACTCATACGCCAGTAAAGGACAAGGGAACCAATATTTCTCTTTCCCCACAACTCAATAAAATAACCCGCTAACGTAAGCTAATGCAGGGTTTAATCTAGTGTAGCCTTCTCTTTCTAAATAGAAGCAATTAGAAGAACATATGAACTCAACTAACCCACCTAATGTTGCTAAGAAAAAACCAAAGAGCAAGCCAAAAGGAGAACCTGGCCAAGGGGGCAATCAACAACAACTTCTGTGTGCACCAGTTGTGGGAAACCCCAACTAGAACCCAAACCAGGGATAGACCAATAACCACCCACAAAGGTAAAATAAGAATACAAATCTATAGAATAACCACACCTGTGCATGCCATTTGCGGTAAGTATGGTAATTACACACATCAATATCCTCAACTTCCTGAGTTAAAAAGGATGAAAGACATTGGGGGCAAGGGGGGGAACCAACAAACTACAATGATGCATCATCCATTCCCCCACCAAGGAGTGGTAAATACCCAACAGGAACACTCCCAAAATACTTCCAGAGGAATTTCCCAAAGTGCCTCAAACCATGACATTTACATGGCAAGGGAAGATGTTCTCCTATAGACACGCAATTGAGAGTACGGATCTCCACCAGAAACCAATCCTTCCACCTTTCCTACTACAACACCTACGGCACCTTTAACAAGACATGGATCCCATCCAAAATATGCTTAAAGGTCCGTTATGGTGAACAGGACAGAACTCAAAGGCTACTCACAGCTATAGCATAGTCAATGACTTAGCCCAAACACCTTCAACTATGTCATCATTGGAAGTTTTACAATCATGCCTAACCCAACGAAAATCATTACTTTCCTAATTATGATCAATTGATCATGTTGATTCTTGTCTAATGGTGTTTGACTTGGATAAAGCTACCCCACATCTACCATTAGTCGTCGCTTTTCAAATCCTAGTATCAATCCAGAATATCACCATCCATCATTGCATAGTCGACAAAGGGGCATCCACAGGTATAATGTCCAAATTAGTTTAGAAACAAATAATATCCCTCAAACTTAAACCTTCTCACATCACTCTCAGAGTGTACGAAGGGCACCCTTCAGTTCCTATAGGCATATAACAAGGCATTCCAGTACAACTTGCTGGAAAAACTGTGTTGATAGACATAGAAGTATTGAACGCATAGTAGGATTACAATATCCTGTTGGGACGAAGTTATATGTATGAAATGTCAGCAATAGAATCATTTGTAGTCAGGTTAATTATGTCACCCCATGATGGTAAAATCATTACAATTTACCAACTAACATATTATAGGAAGAAGACAATAACTGCACTTGATGGTGTGCTACCTTTAATCATATCTTCTCCCGAATTGGTCACCATTTACACTCAATTCAGCCCTGGCTAGTTTATGTCATCCACACTCCTCAGGACATTCCTAGGACACCCACCTATGATATAGAATATTCTTTTAACCGCAGGAGACTCGATGTACATAATGGGTTCATCAAACACCCCTCAATATCAAGAACCAGTTTTAGATACCAATAGAAATGATGTTCCTGATTTTGCTTTCTTACCATATGTTATCACTCAAAAACCCTTCTTATTCCCCCCCACTAGGTTTTGTCTTGCACCAATTCATTGCAACGCTCTCGTTTCCCAATATGGCTCTGGCGATACTGGTCCCTCAGGGCATGATGGAAAGCTCAAGTATCACCTCGACAAGCATCATTCCTATACCTCCCCAGGATAACCCCCCATAACAAGAAATGCATGCACCAAAATAGTCGGTTCTAGAAAAAGGGATAAGCAAAAATGCAAGGTGGAAGCTTCAAACGCTCCCTCTTCTAGGGTATTGTTGATCGCCAAAAATATCCTTCGTAAACATTAGGGGAGACCACCCAGTTAGGGACTTAAAGCATCTCATTTTCTGTTGAAAATGGTGGTTTCAACGTCTTATGGGTCCAATTACCTTGTCATCTAAGTCTAACCTAAAACTAATCTAATACTAACATAACCTAAACTAAGAGTTAATGTATCCACATCATACTATGTTACATTTCATTATATTGATCTTTAAAGATGTAAATTAAATAAATAGATCAACACAAACGTTTGATCGAATTAAAGGCTTGATCAAACCAAAATCTAATGATTTATTTGCCTTTCAAAGAGAGGATTTAAAGAAAAACTAAGGTGCAGATGTAAAACTATTCTAAAACATGAAATCCTATCTCAAACTAGAATGAGATATCCCTCTCCTAATCTGAGAGCAAGTTAACTAAAACAGGGGGAGAATGGTTATTGAATGAATTTAGAATTAATATTCGATTATGAATTCCAAAATAGTTGTAAACTCATAAAAGTTTTAAAAAACTATGTAAATGAATCTACTTTAGTCAATATTTTTTAAGGTAAGTCCATCTACAATCCTTAATTCATATTAAACATAATTCATTATAGAATTTGTATTAATCAAAAGAAGTAGTTAAATTCAATTCATACACATAAAAGAAAATACACTTGTAAATGAATGATAAATATTTATTCATTCACCACAAGCATAATTCAATGAATTAAGTATGATTTCGATCTCATTATGCCTCTTGGAGATAGCTCCTACAAGTCTTCAGCAACATATCACAATTGACTCAACATTAGTGTTAGAGACCAAAGAAACATACTACTTAGGATGTAGATCAAAACCAATTATAAAACTTTGACAAAAATATGAAAATTCACCATTCCAGTAATAATACACAATAATGGGAAGCTGGTAGTCGGAATAGAATTGAGGGGCGATTGACGGAAGAGCGGAAGACCCGGGTTGAGGGTTTCTGCGCAGGATTTTCTCCATAGACGGATGCAGAGGAGGGAGGGCAAGAAACCTCCAAAATCATGTAGAGGTAACACGAAGGAAGGAGGAAAAAACAAGGAAGAGGAAACAGAAAGTAACAAGGAGAAGGAGAATGATGGCACAAAAGACAAGGAGGAAAATGACAAAAAACATGGAACAAAAGATAGGAAACAAAAGGGACCGTGCAAGCCCAAAGCTGAAATCACTCCTAGAGTAATCTTAAATAATCCAGAGTTGCAAGCCCACAGGGAGCACATGCAGACTTATGCAATCATATGCAAATTCATGGGGCTATGGCCCACTGAAAAGGCTTTACAAACATGGATCAGATACCACTGGAAGCCTAAAGGAAGCATTTATCTTCATCTAGGATCCAAGGGATTCTTCACTGTGGTGTTTGCAAACATTGAGGACAAAGACAGAGTGTTTGAAGGTGGGCCCTACTTCTATGCAGCAGCAGGGCTCTATATGCGGCCGTGGATGATGAACTTCGTGCCGGAGTGGGAAACCTTCACCTCAGTCCCGGTTTGGGTAAGACTCTATTCGCTACCTCTGGATTATTGGCAAATAGAATCACTGACAACCATAGGTAATAAATTAGGGAGGTATGTCAAAACTTCTGAAGCCACAAGAAGGGGAAAATATACCTCCTTTGCTAGGATTTGTGTTGAGATGGACCTATCTGGAGCAGTTCCGGACGAGGTCATATTGGAGGTTTATGATGAGGAATGGGTGCAGACTGTTGACTATGAGCATATTCCATTTAGATGTCGAAAATGTCATGAACACAGGAACCTTCTTAGAGACTGCCCCCTCAGTAAGGCAGAGAACAAAAGCAAACCTAACAGAATGAAAGAAACAAATGGCTTTCACAAAGTAGCTCTCAAAGGTAAAAACGACAAAAAAGGACAACAACAACACCAAAGTGGAGACCAAAAGGTGAGGCCGAATCAGTTCCATGTTCTTGAAGAGGAGGAAGATACAGCAATTGAAAATCAAGTAATGAAGGATGGATATGATAAGCAGGAGAAGGAAGAAGAACAAGATCAGGAACAAGTAAACGAAAAACAGAAAGGGATCATGATGAGTGAATCAGAGATGGATATGGATCAGGAAATGACCCAGAGCGAGATAGAAATGGAAGACAATGAGTTACAAGAGATTCTTGACAGAGAAAACCTAGATCTAGAAGGGTTCTTGAGTAAGGGAACAACGGGTGGGGTAGAATCTTTACCACAAGAATAATGCAATCAAATAAAGCAGTTATTCTTATGGACAACTCAGGTAAAGGGCTTGGCAGAAGAAAATAGCATTGAAAGATAGGGCAACCATGGAATGAAAGTAGTAAAAACAACTCCATGATTAGCTCCGAGAAACCCAAGGAAAAAAATGAGTAGAAAAAAGCAGAACGAGCTATTAATGGAATGTGGAAAGCTCATGATAGACTCAGGGAAGATGAAAGATCTAACCAGTTACTCCTTTACCAATATGTAATTATGAAGTTTACAACTTGGAACATCAGAGGTCTAGGTAGCAAGAGAAAACAAAGAATACTGAATAATAGAATGAAACAGGCAGCTCCGGATATAATTTTTGTCCAAGAAACGAAATGCTTCGTTCAAAAGATAAGACAAATCCATAGTAGGTGGCTCAGCAGATATGAGTTTATAGAAGTCAAAGCAAAAAATACAGCAGGGGGTATCCTCATCCTCTGGAATCCCCCAAAAAATAGGTATTATTGATGCGGAGGCATCAAGGTATTATTTATTAGTTGTTATACAGCCTGCAGGAGACAGGGACACTTATCTAGTAACGAATGTTTATGGCCCTCAAAGGTTAGATGACAAAATTAGGTTTATTTATTCCTTAGTGGACCTTCGAAACAGATTTGCAAGGCTACCGTGGGTTATAGGAGGAGATTTCAACATGATTAGATCTCTCGGAGAAAAAAGGGGGTACAAGAACACTAAACAAAGACTCCTCAGCTTTCCAAAGTTTTTCAGAAAACATGAAGTTGGTGGGCATTGAGACAAAGAATGGTCTATGCACATGGAACAACAAAAGAGGAGGAGATTCTCAGGTAGCTTCGAAGCTAGATAGATTCATGATCTCTGAAGAGCTCGTGCTTCTAGTCAAGGAAATAATAGCAGGTATTCTTCCTTTTGGAGACTCAGATCACTAGCCGATTCAAATGGAGATCAAGGGCATTGGCACCCCAAGAAACAAACCGTTTAGGTTTGAAAATATATGGCTTTCACACCCGGATTTCATTAGCAACATTGGAAAATGGTGGGCTAAAGACCTACAAATTCAAGGATCATCTATGTTCCTGCAACATAAAAGATTAAAACACATCAAGCAAAAGCTAAAGGAATGGAACCGGAAGGAATTTGGCAATATTTTCACAAGTAAAAAAATTGTGGAAAACAAAATCATAGAGTTCAATCAAGCTTTGATCAAGAATTGCTTTGATAAAGACAAAAGTGATCAAGCAGAGAAATATCACCAAGAATGGGAAATGCTGTGTAAACAAGAAGAAATTTTTTGGAAACAAAAATCTAGGGTTCTATGGCTAAAACAAGGAGAACGTAATACTAAATTCTTCAACATATCTACCATTGCAAACAGAACTCACAATAGAATCTCTTCGATCAAGGACGAGAATGGCCAAATTCATCTATCCCATGAGGAGATAGATGCAGTGTTAGTAAAGCACTTTCGGGACATTGCCAAGGAAAAATTTTCAGGAAGAGAACCTTTCATTAAGGACTTAATTAAACACATACCTAAATTGGTATCCAGAGAGGATAATTGTAATCTCAACAGACCTGTAACTAAAAAGGAGATCAGCGAGGTCCTCAAGGAAATGCAAAATGTCAAGGCACCAAGTCTGGATGGATTCAATGTGGATTTCTTCAAAGCCTGTTGGAATATTGTTAAAAGCGATATTGTTGAGATAGTGGAAGACTCCAAGCAGAGCAAGACCATTTTAAAAGCTCTCAATACCTCCTTTATTGCCTTATTCCAAAACAGGATAATGTAAAAACACCAAAGAGATATAGGCCCATCGCTTTATGCAATGTAGTCTACAAGATAATTTCCAAGGTGGTGGCTAATAGACTCAAACCCCTGCTACCCACGCTTATCTCCGGGGAAAAAACTAGGTATGTAGAAGAAAGACAAATTCTGGACAACATAATTCAAGCTCACAAAGTGGTTCACTCGTTAACATGCAACAAGAGAGTGGGTATGATCATGCAACTGGACATAGCCAAAGCATATGACAAAGTGAATTGGATATACATCAAAAAAGTGCTCACAGCATTTGGTTTTGATCATAATTCAGTCAGATGGGTCATGGCCCTTGTGACTTCATCCAGCTTTTCAATTTTAGTGAATGGCTCTCCTTCTAAACTTTTTCTCCCTTCCAAGGGACTTAGACAGGGAGATCTGCTCTCTCCTTTTCTCTTTATCCTCATGATGGAAGGGCTGGGGCGGTCCATAAAGCATGCAAGAGTAATGGGAAGAATTCAAGGACTCCAACTTTCGGAGAATGGGAAAGTTCTGACTCATCAACAGTTTGTAGATGATACCATGTTACAGGAAATTCCCACAGTTAAAGAAGCACTTGCTTACAAACAAATTTTGAATGACTTCGCTAAGGCTACAGGTATGGAAGTAAACCTTTCCAAATCAAAAGTCTTTTTCTTTAACACTCATATTGCCATCTAGAGAAATGTCTCTAGAATTTTAGGCTTTCAAAGAGAATCCCTTCCCTCTAAGTATTTGGGAGTTCCTCTTATAGCTAAACCCTGACACAAGAGTATATGGGATCCATTAGCAACCAAAATGCAAGACAAGGTCAGGAAATGGACAAACAGATCTTTAAATTTAGCCGGCAGACTCGTTCTTACTAAAGTAGTTCTCCAAGCTATTCCAATCTTTATGTTATCAGCCCTCCCAGCTTCAATAGGAGTCTTGCAGCAATTTTGGAATATGCAACGAGATTTTCTTTGGGGAAAAGAGGAAACAAGGAAAAAATGGGCTTTAGTCTCATGGGAAAAGATCTGTAAACCCAAGAACCAAGGAGGCCTAGATTTGGACAATCCAGAGATTCTCAACAAGGCACTAGGAGCCAAACTTTGGTGGAGGTGGGTTAAGGATCCTAAAGCTCAATGGGCAAGTATCTGAAAGGAAAAATATGCCAATGCCTGGCCGGCTTCTGATATCATTCATATGTTAGGAATAGTGAAAGGTTCTCCCATATGGAACAAGGCCTGGGAGAAAAAAAAAGTGGTTCAAAAAAACAGTTCTTGGGAAATCTGAGAGGGCGATCTAACACTTTTCTGGGAGGACAAATGGCAACAAGAACCTAATCTACTAAAGGACTAATTTTTAGGCCTCAAGCATGAGACTGACAAACAAGGATTAGTAAAGGTGAAATACTTTTGGGAGAATCCACACAATGTAGGAAAGTGGAGAACTTGGAAAAAAATAGAGGGCAGAGAGAATAGGACCCTCAACAATAAAGCAGAGTCCCTTAAGAGAATGTTGGATCAGAGAATAATTTTAGTAACTGAAGGGCAGGACCATCTGAGATGGGGTAACAACAATGAGGGAAACTTTAATATCAAGGAAGCGAAAGGTTTTCTCCTTGATCTAGAACCCCAAGATCCAAATAAAACTTGGCAGAAGCTTTGGAGGCACAAAGGTTGGATGAAAATCAAACTCTTCATGTGGTTAGTTCACCATAGGAAAATTTTAACCTGGGACAACCTTAAAAAAAGGGGTATGTTGGGACCCTTCAGATGTCATCTCTGTGAGAACCAAGAGGAGACTATCGAGCATCTTCTCAACAGTTGTATTTTCACCACCAGGATATGGGATTTTTTTACCAGCATCTTCAATCAGTCTAATAGAGACAAAGAAAGTATTTCTAATACTCTAAACAATTGGAGGAAAAATTTTTTGGATAATGAAGTTCTCAATTATGCCTGGGATATCTTGCCAAGTTTCATTATATTGAATGTGTGGAAAGAAAGGAACAAAAGAATATTCAAAGAGGTAAAAATTGCCTCACTTAGCCTGGTGGAGCTGATCTTAAAACAACTTAAGGAGATAGTTGGTACCACAGTTAGGAATCTCCCAAAAAAACCTCCCTCAGTAGAAGAGTTAAGAATCCTCCAGCAGTTAGACATGTAGGGGCTTATTCCTCAAGGTCTAGACAGGAAAATAAGCATGAGAGATAAGGTGGAGGAGTTTTGGCATCCTCCCACTGAAGGATTTTTAAAGTACAACATTGATGGAGCTTCTAAAGGCAACCTGAGAGAGGTTGGCTTTGGGGGAGTTCTTAGGAATGATACTGATAGCATAATCTCCCTCTTCCATGGACACTTAGGAAAAGCCACTAACAACAAGGCAGAACTAATGGCATTGGAACAATGCTTAGAATTTTTGATACAGAACAATTGCCAAATGTCATAATAGAAGCGGATTCAGAGTTAGTCATAAACGCATCCAAGCAAATCAGTAACGGAACAGGGCCGGAAAAGGTCACAAAACACTGGAGGTTAACTTGGGTTCTCCATAGAATTCAAGTACATCTACAGGAACTTCGTACTCTCAGATTTATTCATGTGAGGAGAAAGTCCAGCAAATTGGCAGACATCCTAGCCAACCAGGATATCAGCTGTAAGGACAGTGCAATTTTAAGGAGGTGGCACACAATGGCGCAGAGCAACCTGGAAAAGCTCTATCATAACCAACTGGAGGAGGACAGAGAAGGGTATAGGAGCAAAATGATAGAATCCAACTAGTAAAACTCAAAGGTCAGAGGGCTTCACAAGGCTGGACAAAAAGGTATATGATGGAAGGTAAGTCGAGGTTAGCAGTAAATTTGACCACTATCAGAAATATTCTCAGTGATGGGCAACAGAGTTTCTCAAACCGAATAAAGTAGCAACTAAAGCTTCTGCATCACCCAATTTATTCAGGCGCTGAAGTCAAAACAGCCACCGGAGTGGTTTTGAAGTGATCGTGCCGCTTTCAGGTTAAAGGTGGTTTCAGTTTTTTGGCAGCGATGCCATTCAGATCATGACACGTGGAGGAGGGCCCGATCCAAAAACCACTCTCATTGCTCTCTAAAGGTAGACAACTTCGAGCATGTGATTTTCGGCTCAGTCGTTCGATGCAGCAAGGCAAATCAACACTCTGGATCGAACGAGCAGTTTAGTGGGGCTCGAGGGTTAATATTCTTACCTCTTCTTGGTGCGAGAGATATCTCGACCATTAGATCAAAGAAAAGATCAAACGACATCGATTGAAAGTTGGGCAGGGTTTTGTATATGTGGTTACACATGGGGAGGGCTCATAGCACCTGAGTTGCTCAATGATTTAATGTGGTTGGTGTCAAATAGGGTTGGGAGGGTAATTTTTGTGAAAAGGAGGGATAGACTTTAGATATGCACTTTTCTTTGGCCTGTGACCTATAAAGTGAAGGAGTTTGTTCATATTGTAAATTTTATTTGAATTAATGATAAGAAGGCACATCTCTTGCTTTAGCAAAAAAAATAGTACACAATAATGGAAATTTATTAGACAATGTCAAATATTATTACAAAATATGCAGTCCTGGAGTAGCTCTGAACCATAATCACATTGCCTGCAATAGTGCTAAGCAATGAGAACAGAGCCATGAACTCTATGTTTTCTCTATCGGCCTTTCTGTACATAACAATAGTGCTATTGCGCAAATCAAACAACTACAGAGAATCCCCCTTGAGTGGATTGTGCCCTCCTTTCCATGGATCTCCTGGAAAGTATTTATACATGATTTAGAAATAATAACAACTTCCCCAAATCTCTCAAGAGCAGAGTTAATTACAACAAAGATGACTTTAATTATAACTCTATCCAAACGTAGATTAACACAGTAGAACAAATTGCTCAATTTGGTTTGCATAGATAAGAATGATCCTCTTGTTTCAAATGGATAAGAAGAACTTGCAGGCAATGTAGTCGTTATTCAACTGATTCAACAAATTCTTTACCAATTAAGAAATCATTTTTTCCACTAGGAGGAATTGAATTGGTGATTGAGTGGTATTAGAGGTAAGCTCATTGGAAATTTTAAAATGAGACAAAATGAAATAGTTGTTATATTAGGCATCTCTTATATGGAGTGGATCTGATATCACATTCAACTCCCTTTAATGGTTTTATTGGGTCCATTATATTGGAGGTCTTGTATCCGAGATTTGATATCAGGGGTTGAAAAGAGTGGTAGCCGATAGGAAGTTCTGATATGGAAGTTTTGATATGGATAGGAGGCGTTTATCAAAGAGTCAAAGGGATATTATTATCAGAAGCCGGAGCAGCAAGGTGTATCGGCATATCGGAATATTGGCGTATTAGAATATTGGTGAGGAAACATATCAGAGTATCGACAAATGATGTTACCAGAGTTTTTAAAATGTGTCTCAAAAGGAAATCCCTTATATGCATTACCTCTGCTATGCGGGAGCAAAGACAATGACATGGAATGTGGGTCCTTTACTCTGACAGTTGATTATCATATGTTTTATGGCCTAGCCATTTTATAATATATGTTTATTTAAAATAGCCACATTAATATGATGGATCGGACTTTGGGTATTGGTGATTTCCAAAAGGATTCTTCTGATATCAAAGTCTCAATCCCAAAAGCTCTAATATATATTTAATCAATATGCCACATTGTTTAATAATTAAGGCTTAAATTCTATGCAAACATCTTGGTCTCGGGTGCTATTTTATTCATTAATCTAATTAATTTAGATGTTTAAAACAAAAACTTATTTACAAAGTTTATTAACAAACAAACCTAATCAAACTTAGGCAAATTATAAAAATACAACAAGTGTAAATAAAAACCAAATTAGACTTGAAATGGAGCAATCACACTCAAAGTCTACATGAAATGTCAAAAGGGTCCCCATTTCTATTATGATAGAATAAAATGGGGGTGTTTTGTTTTCACTACAACAATGGTGACACACTAGTGAGAAGCAGTTATCTCTGTTGTAAATATATGGAACCTAGTTTAAATGAAGAAATTATAATTAGACAATTTGAAATGCTCCAATTTAGATATCCTAACCATTTTGTCCCTATTATATGCTATCAAATAAATATATATACCATTATCGTTCATGAACTTGTAAAAATGTACCCCATGAATTCAACATTTCAGTAAATTTACATATACAACGATCAGCTTAGGTGGCATCAGTTTTCGAGTAAACAATCTAATAAAAAAAACATGGTATTAATTTAACCTCCAAACCATAGGCATGGCCACTACTACTAGCAGGCATCTATAGCCTCGATAGGGATTCTTTTTAACCCTTTTAGGTGCCAGTATCTCATGTATTAGGAATAAATGCATAATTGCAAAAGATCATCTTAAACTTATTTGAATTCCAACTAGAGATCATTGTCCTGGCTTGGTAACCAATTAAGAACAATGACATTCACAAGATCTAACATGGTGAATAAGTCGACTCATGATGAGACCTCGTCTCTCAACCTTGTGGTCGAAATCCATTACCTTGGCTTGGTGACCAATAATGGTAATGTCACAATGTTAGAACTTATGATCATGGTAGATCAGCTCGTGATGACACCTCCTATCCTTCAATTGACCATTTTTATCTTTTTGTTTAACTATGGTTATTGTTAATCTCATAGAAATTACTTAATAGATGGGGTGGCATACTACTCCTTAAAAGCAAGGGATGGCGCAAAAAGCTTTAAGTTGGCTACTATTCACTTGACTAAACTTGTTCGCCAAAAGAACTCATGACCTTAAGTTACTATTGTTAAATGTGCTTTACTTTCTTTAAAGATAGGGGTTAAAGATAGTTCATTAACAAAAGAAATATTTAGACGCAAAGAACAAAAAACTAGGAATTCTACTTTGTTAGGAAAGCTGAAAATGAACATAAACAAAATCATCTTCGTTGAAGTGATCCTTAGAGTTTAGGTTCTGTTAATATAAATTAGAGCATAAAAATGACTTGACCAATGATTATGCTATGCTGAAAGAGAAAACATTACTCTATTTTATTGTGAAATGAAATGAAAAGGCAATCCATCTAAGCCTAAAATGCTTATCAAATTAGAAAAAAGGCAATCAAGAAAACAAACCTTGAGATACATCTTACAAGATAAATAGAGGATTAAGATAAAAATGAGATTATGTTGACTTTATCTTGTATGATGATTTGTTAATAAAGATATTTTGTTTCAAAGCATAGTTATTTATTTAAAGTTATTGTTGTATGCTTTGATAGGGGTTTTCTTATTTTTGCAAATATTTCTTAAAGATATTTTGCGAGTCTTTATAGACTCAATTTTAAGAATAACACTGACAATCAATTTCACAATGTACACAAAATTAGAAAAGAGAAAACCCCCTAATGTCATATGATGATTGTTCTTCTGAAATGTTAGTTGCCAGCAAAGTTGAATCTACAAATCAAATCCATGGGAACCTGCAAGAAGAATAACAAAATATAAGAAATAAACAATGATTAAAAGAGAAAATAAAAGCTGAAATAAAGCTCAAACCAAATGAGGATGAACATATAAATGTGTGCCTGAAGAATTCGATCATAATTTTACCTGATGAATCTTCATTTTCTCCTATGTATTAATCAAAGTTCAAAACCATCTTCTTGTTCAATTTAAACTAATTTCTAAACTAATCCTAATCCTAATCTAAAAAGTAGGCTAAGGCTAAGTGAAATCATGCTTCCAATGAAGTCATTCAAGCATTTTATTTTCTACATGAATATATACATCAAACATTAGTAACAAAAGTATAAATCTACTTGAACCAACAGAAATAAATCTGAAAACATTATGTACAACTATTGTTAATGTATGTAGAAGAAGTAACTTATTTACATTCACCATTTCTTGAAGATTTTCTTCAAACCAAATCTCAATGGGATCATAAAAATATGGATGGATATTAGTTAGAGATTGGAAGTGACCTAAATAAGAGGATAACAAGTCAAATTGTGAAAATATTCTTTTAAATGTAATGACATGCATCAAATTGTCAATTTTGTGTACATATGATGGAAGGCCATCAATTATGTTAGATAGTTGGTCATGTTGTAAATGTACACATCGAGTACAATTTTTTGTTCACAATTCCTTTGAGAAGGAGAAGAAAATTGATATGAGTTGAACATCGGAAAAAATTGGAAGAGTACTGGCTCTTGATGTTCAGGAAAAAATCGCTGAATTTCAACATTATCCTTTTATGCTAATGTATCTCATGAGTGTGCAATATCGAGTAGTTTAACATACCAACATAGAATATCAAAGAGTTGAAAAAGAAAAATATAACCAATCACTACTTATATTATAATTACAAGAGCAACTCTGGAACCAAATAGGTTTTCCACTAGAAGAGTGTTCTAACAAAATTTCATCAAAACAAGTTCCTAAAGAAGAATTAGAATGAATTACATTGGAAACCTGTAAATCAATTTCATCATAAGTGTTCAACATTTGATATGTTTTCAGCCAGAGAAGACAAAATTAAAGTGTGTGAATCTTCTTGATTGAAATATGTTTTTAAAATAGATTCACTTTGTAAAAGATGAGAATCCTCATAGTGAACATCTGAGAAATCATCATATATTACTTCCCTTTCCTGAGAATTATATAACTGATTGAATTAACAGCATCATTAAAAAATGTGGGAGGAAAGTTCAGTAACAAGGCTAGTGAACAAATAATTATCATCTGAATGAATGACAATCTCGAGGTGTTCAGAACTAGTTATGGATCTAGTTTCAATCGAAGGATTATGAAGGCCATTATTTAATGTAATGTGATGTGAAAAGATATATGGATACATAAAATAATGATTGCCAGAATATAATGATGGATGAAAAAGTTCATTGTGGTAATTCACATCATTATTATCAACATTATAATCTTGGCTAAATGAATCCATTTCAGTTGTGGAGATATAAAATAGTTCTAAATTTACTATGGGAGGAGATAGATTTACTTGTTCATTATCAAATCTTGTTCTTGATTAATTTCGATTGGGCCTTCTTGATGTTTACGTAATAATTTGTTTGAACTTAACCTTCAGATTTTATTGTATAATATATTTCAAACATTGGAAAGAAATCAAAATAGTTTCTTGAAGACAAAAGTTGTGATGTATTTTCATGTTTATTTACAGGCTCAATAGTTGCAGATTCAAGGTTAGCTAATGAACTTGATGTATCTTGTTCTTCATTATCAGATTGAGTATCTTCATTATTAAAAGAAACAAGATAAGTAAATTGGTCAATAAATCTTCATTTGAAGGTAAATCACTAAGATGGCATATATAACAAAATGACAAAAATCTATTGTAAAATTCGTCTGAAGATTCATCTTCTGTTATGAAACCAGCTCACAAAAAGATAGAAAAGAGAGATCCACACCTTAGAATTCAGCCTCTTCGAGGGGGCAACCTCCTTTACATTACATAAATGAACAATTCTTCCATGATACAAATGAAAAGACCTCCTTTCTATATATAGGAGTCTAAGGGGTCATAACATAACCAAAGCCGACATAACAATAATAATGTAAGGGCACAATAATAATAATAGTTGGCTTCTATGGGGCACAATAGTAACAATATGGGCACTACATGGGTACATCAATATAATAAGTGGTTTGTACTAATAACAATAAGGGGTGACACTAGTAGTATAGGGGCCTAACATGCCCCTCTCCTTCAAAAAGTGTTGTCCTCAACGCTTGAGTAGTTCTTGATGCTTCTGTATAAAATTCTTGTCGTCCCATGTGGAATCTTCTGCTGGTAAGTACTTCCACCTGATGAGATCCCTTGACATATTGCAGAATTTGAAATCAACTGTCTTGCTGACAAATCCGCTGTAGCTGATGTAACAGTCCTACCTTCAGAAATTAAGTTCTTTGGAAGCCCTTCATCTCTTAGTTTGGGATTATCTTCAGCGTTATTTGATTTAATCTTGGTTTCACCTGGAACAATTGGCGAGGTAGTGGAAGAGGACACTGATGCCACATATATTCTTTCATGTGACAATAAAGCACGAGGAGGAGCCTCATAATCACCGACCCATCCAGGGCCAAATGAGACACCTGGGGGCAGAGCTCTCCTTATCTTCTGAGCTGCACTCTTCCAGGCAACTGGTCCAAGGTTTGCAGCAAACTGAGCAAGACTTCTTGCATAAGCATGCTCTGACCGAATTCCAACAAGGATTAGCTGCTTTGACTCCCCATCTAGAATAGTAAGTATTGAGTCATTTCCATTCTCTAGTTGGTTAAATGGCCTGTAAGTAGCACGACGGTTTTCTTCCAACTGCAGTGGCCGCCTTCCATTTCTCCAAACCGGTTGCTTAAGAGCAGACACTGAATGTTCTTTTGCTTTCTCATAATTGCTTTCAGCCAAGAATCCCATACCATCTAAATTTCCAAATAGATTTCCAGGCTTTTCAGCCTTCCATATCTTGGTGCTATCCTTTTTCTTCTTGATATGTCCTTCTATCTCTAGATTTTTAGGAGTGTT
>APFE030029490.1:133701-161172 GCA_000404065.3 Pinus taeda
ACAATTCTTCCATGATACAAATGAAAAGACCTCCTTTCTATATATAGGAGTCTAAGGGGTCATAACATAACCAGAGCTGACATAACAATAATAATGTAAGGGCACAATAATAATAATAGTTGGCTTCTATGGGGCACAATAGTAACAATATGGGCACTACATGGGTACATCAATATAATAAGTGGTTTGTACTAATAACAATAAGGGGTGACACTAGTAGTATAGGGGCCTAACATCTTCATACATGCACAAATTGTCCAATTCAAAACACAAATTGTCATAATTATAATTTTGATGAGAGATTAGAAATACCTTCATGAAATGATTCCAGGAATGAATTGATCTTGTTGGAATTAATTTGAACCATTTGTGAATATGTCCTTGAAAAGTTAGAGTAAACAACCTACATATCTCATTGTCATTAATAATATTATAAGACTCAAATTTGTCCACAAAATGACAAAGATGATCTAAGGTAGAAATTTTACTCTCACCATCATACTTCAAATTAGACAAAGACTCAATCTGCTTCTTGGACATGCCCCTAGTACGTTTACATGAGCTGAAAACATGACCCAACATAGGAATGCATAAAGGAGCCATGATTAGTTAAAGACTTTTTAGAATAAAACTCAAATCATAAAATGAATCATCTCCCTACTTCTAGTGCCAAAAATGTTGATCAGCAAAAATTTCCTCCATCAACATTAAGGGAGACCACCCAGTCGGGAACATAAAGCAACTCATTTTTCATTGAAGATGGTAGTTCCGACTATTTATGGGTCCAGTTACCCTATCAGCTAAGACTAGCCTAAAACTAATTTAATACTAATATAACCTAAACTAAGAGTTAATCTATCCACATCATATTATGTTACATTTCCTTTATATCGATCTTTAAAGATGTAAATTAAAGGAATAGATCAACAAAAAGGTTTGATCAAATTAAAGGCTTGTTCAAATTAAAGGCTTGATCAAACTAGAATCTGATGATTTATTTGCCTCTTTAAGAGAGGATTTAAAGCAAAACTAAGATGCATATGTAAAACTAATTTAAAACATGAAATCCTATCTCGAACTAGAATGAGATAGCCCTCTCCTAATCCGAGATCAAGTTAACTAAAACAAGGGGAAAGAATGGTTTAGGAATGAATTCAGAATTAATATTTGATTACGAATTCCAAAATAGTTTGTAAACTCATAAAAGGTTAAAACAAATATGTAAATGAATCTACTTTAATAAATAGTTATTAAGGTAAGACCATCTACAACCCAGAATTCATATTAAACATAATTCATTATAGAATTTGTATTAATCAAAAGAAATAGTTAGTTTCAATCAATACACATGAAAGAAAAATACACATGTAAATGAATGATAAATAGTTATTCATTCACCACAAGTATAATTCAATGAATTAAGTATGATTTCGATCTCATTCTTCCTATTGGAGATAGCTCCTACAAGACTTCAGCAGCATATCACAATAAACTCAACAGTAGTGTTAGAGATCAAAGAAACATACTACTTAGGATGTAGATCAAAACCAATTATAAAACTTTGACAAAAATATGAAAATTCATCATTTTGGTAATAGTACAAAAGAATGGAAATTTATTAAAAAATTCCAAAGCTTATTACAAAATATGTAGTTCTAGAGTAGCTTAGACCCATAATCATATTGCCTATAATAGTGCTAAGCAATGAGAACAGAGCCAGAAACCCTTTGTTTTCTCTATAATCGGACTTTTTGTACACGATAGTAGTGTTATTGCACAAACCGAACAATTACATAAAATCCCACTTGAGTAGATCACGACCTCCTTTCCATGGATCTCTTGTCGAGTATTTATATAGGATTTAGGAATTGTAACAATTTCCCCAAATCTCGCAACAGAAGAGTTAATTACAGCAAATATTGCTTTAATTGGAACTCTGGCCAAACGTAGATGAAAACAATAGAACAAATTGCCCAATTTGGTTTGCGTAGATAAGAATGACCCCACTTGTTTCGAATGTATAGGAAGAATTCACAGGCAATGAAGTCGATATTCAACTGATTCAACAACCTCTTTACCAATTAAGAAATCATTTTTGCCACCGGGAGGAATTGCATTGGTGGTTGATATGTTTTTGCAAGCGGCCCTATATCGGAAGTCAAACAAAAAGCAAAATTAATGGTAAATAATGAGATTTTTTATTAAAATAGAGAAAACATAGATTAAACTATAAAAATGTGTTAAACTATACTTATGCCAAGAGACCTTTTTAAATTAATTAAGTGGATTTTACTTATATGTGGCAAGAGTTGAGTGGTATTGGAGGTAAGCTCATCGGAACCTTTAAAATGAGACAAAATGAAATAGTTGTGATATTGGGTGGCTCCAATGTGGAGCGGATCCAGTATCACATTAAATTCCATTTAATAGTTTTATCGGGTCCACTATATCAGAGGTCTTGTATCAGATATTTGATATCGAGGGTTGAAAAGAGTGACATCCGATAGGAAGCTCTGATATTAAATTTCTAATATGATTAGGAGGGGTTTATCGGAGAGTCCAAGGGATATGGTTATCGGAAGTTGGAGAGGAAATGTGTATCGTCATATCGAAATATCAGCAAGGAACCATATCGGAGTATCGACGAATGATGTTATCAGAGTTTTTTAAATAGGTCTCAAAAGGAAATCCCCGATATGCATTACCTCTGATATGGAAGAGCGGAGACAATGACATGGAATGTGGGTCCTTTACTTTGATAGTTGATTATCATATGATTTATGGCCTAGACACTTTATAATATACGTTTATTGAAAAGAGCCACATTAATATGATGGATCGTAATATGGGTATCGTAGATTTCCAAAAGGATTCTTCTTATATCAAAGTCTCAATGCTAAAAAGCTTTGATATATATTTAATCAAATGCCACATTATTTAATGATTAGGGCTTAAATCCTATGAAAACATCTTAGTCTCGAGGGCTACTTTATTCATTAATCTAATTAATTGAGATTACAAAAACTTATTTACAAAGTTTATTACCAAACAAACTTAGGAAAACTTAGGAAAACTATAAAAATAAAACAAGTGTAAATAAATATCAAATTAGACTTGAAATGAAGCGATCACACTCAAAGTCTACATGCAATGTCAAAAGGGTCCCCATTTATATTATGATAGAATAAATTGGGGTGTTTTGTTTTCACTACAACAGGTAGCTCCACCATGTGCTTTGTGTGAAGTAGTTCGGCACCCACCAATATGTTCCGTGAGTTAGATGTGCTCAAATCTCTTCTTCATGCCCCAAAAGTGCCAGTGAACCCTCTTCCCCTTGCTGGAGAAAATAGCACACCCACATGTTATAAGGCATTACGCACCAACCATGCATGTGACATATGCATGAAATACGGCAATTACACTCATCATTTCCCCTAAATCCCTCGATATCAAGATGTGTTAGGTGCACTCACCCAAGGCAATACCTTATCACTACCAGTAGATGATGGGTCTAAAACAATTTTTTATGTCATGAGGGAATAAGCTTCTTGCTCCTATCACTCTTCTGGTCCCTTAAGCTCCCATCATGATCAAAGGCAACCAGAATCAATAACACCCCAACATACCTTCACGTGCTTTTTATGCAACGAACTAGACCATTTGATAAACCAATGTCTTGAATTATGGGAATTCAACTGATTGTATCTAGTTACCCTCGTTTCCCAAAGAAACAAACCCTGGCACATACATCATACTTTCCATATTTGTGTCGAAAACCATCACATGCGACACTTCCCCCATCTTCCTCGATTTCACTCAATGTTGGGATTCATGTGGAGATTTATCGTTGAAAAATATGACTTAGTTGAATCAAATACCAAATCACTGGATCACAACACACCGCAAGGGAATGACACATCTAGATCCATCTTATGTGTGCTTGAGGAAAAATGGTCATCGGCATTTCAATCAAGCCCCCATCAACAAGTCTCCTCTCACCATCATTGGTCTAAATCTAGAAATAATACCAAACAATCTCAGGCAGCCTGGACAAAAATATCACCCCTCAAATGTGCCCTATGTGATAGACCCAACCACCTAGTAAATCAATGACATGAATTGGGAAAGATAAGAAACATATTTGGCTTGTTAGTGCACATCCCACAAATCCATCTCCCAAACCGAGAGAGACTCACACATTGTTATTGTCACATCTACTCTCAAGCACATCATATGCAGAATTTTCAGTACCTTCCATGTTTTCAAGCAGCCAAAGCAGCATTGAGACAAACCCACACTAGGAAGTCAACTCATGCCACTACTAATATCTAGATGTTGTTGGCACCCAAGATTTCCCCACCTCATGACACCAATCAAGCATCATCATTACACACTATGGACGATATTTATGCTCACACCATTTTTAGTGTTAGTACTATTCATGTGTACAGTATTTGCTTTAGTACCTTTCATAGTGCTAAGACATGTCATATGTTACAAACAGTTCGACAACTTAGGATTCAGTATCAAACTCATCATAAGGAAGAAAAAATTTACCTTCAGACACCACTCAGGTTGCAAGAACTTCCTCCAACTCATTATCAACCTGCCATTACAGAAATTCTACCACCACCTAATGTTGATGACTTGCAACATCATATACAATTCATTTCCTCATATGTAGGAACCATGATTTGTGTTGTCTGCTCATCATTTTCTAGTGTCGAGACCGCTAAACCCACCACAGAAGTGTTACCTTCATCGACGTTAAAGCCCCATCCTATCTTCATGGTGTCAAACTTTCTAGGTTTTACGGCATCAACCACTGAATCCTCTTCCTGCTTGTTGACCAGCATAGGTAGGCTTGAACTATAACCTCAAGGCCTTACTCAACCCAATCCAACGCTATACAATATTTTTCATTCAGACGAAGATATTATAGAAGCCATGACGGAACCTAAATTTCCATGGGATGCCATGCAACATCATTCGTACTTTCTACATGAAAAAGAATTTGTACCTACTAATGCACCTAGCCTTGATATTTGTGCCATAGAATCAAAATATTTTATGCCTCCAAGTTAGGTAGATTGGTTTAAGAATCCCATCCTAGCACTAAATGCATTTGAGGAAGAGAACATGGCAAATATTTCACCCACCATTAAGCTCAACATTTCTAACAAACTTGGCATAGTTGAAGAGATCTCACTAGGGGCAACTTGCTCTTAGAACAAGGTGGCCTCATACACTGCCCTGTTCCAAAAATATAGGGAGATATTTGCATGGGCTTACTCTGAAATGTTAGGCATTAGCCCCACCATTGTGGAACATCACATTGACACCTTGCCTGACACCAACCGTGTTAGGAAGAAATAATGTCAATTACACCCCTCTAAGGCAGAAGTGATCAAACAGGAAATTGAGAAACTCCACAAATTTGGTTTCATCTATCATATCGCTTACACATCTTGGGTTTCTAACCCTATATCACATGGAAAAATAGGGCACCATATGAGTTTATACAGATTTTCAGGATCTCAACAAATCTTGTCCCAAGGACAATTACCCTATGCCATTCATCGACCATGTTAACACTCAGGTTGTTCCCTTTGACTCCTGAGGGAATACCGCCGAGGTAACCACAAACCAATCTTTGGACTGCAGGTCCTAGCCTAACAGCAGTCAGAGAGGGCTCTCTCTTTAGGATTTAGCTTTGTTTAAGGAATGAGTTTAGGCTAGAGATGATGCATATGGGCTTTGATTTAGATTGGTGGGATGGTTGATCTATTCAAGCAGAGTTGGCATGCAAAGTGTAAGAAGTTCAAACCATTGGGCATGGAGTCCATGAATGTGAACTGAAGGGTGTGTTTTCTTTGGTAGAAGAGGGGAATATGGAGTAGGATAGCTACACATGGCACAATGACTTATGTTGGAACAAGGATGAAATGGAGGTCAAGGGGTGAGAGGCAATTAAGGATCTCTCATCTAGCCAAAGAGGAAAAATGGATGAAGGCTGAATAGGGAAATGAAGAATTCGTAGACCACATTCATATGTGAAGGAAACAGCTTAAACATGTTTAATTAAAAATGCATATTCATCACCGGTTCAGAGAAAAACATAGAGAAGTTACAAGAATTGAGCATAGAGGGCATGAAAACCAGTTCTGATCTATTCCTTTTTCCTGCAACTTAGATTATGATATATAGATGGTACATCTACGTATAAACTGATAAACAGAGGGAGGAAAGACTTATTGAACCATGAGCAAGCACGAGAATTCCATACCAAGCTCTCTAGCCATTAAAAGCACAACCAGCCAGTTCAGATGCAAACATTCCAGCAATCTTTGATTACAGAAGTTCTTAATATTTACAGTGCAAATCGCAAATGAGAGATCAACCAAACAACCCACCAACCCCAATCACATTGTTCAGGGTTGTATTTATAGACAAAATATTTACAAAAAAGATCTGCTAGAAGATCTTAGGAAATAAATGCAGTTAACCTAACTTCTCTTGCAAGTAATGTAAAAATATCTATCTAATGTTGCGTTGGGGGCAGCTGCTTCAAAAAAATGAGGCTATCTGTCCTTTGCTGTTATGCGCTGGCCATTCATCATAACTGCGGGTTGGTCTCTGTTCGACTGCTCTTGAGTGGCTTTAATGTGCATTCACTGTGATCCGAGAGCCTTACGTGGCTTCAACGCTTTCTTATTGTCGATATGATACTCTTTGCCGCTTCACTGATACTTTTTAATTGAGTCTAGGCTTCCTCTATCCTCTGGTATGCTCGAAACTGTCAAATCGCCCCTTTTGATTTCGAGCCTCCTAAGCATCGATTTGCACTTTGCGCGCTTTTCTTTCGGCAGATGATGTCAGCATGACGTCAACGGTACGGCGGATGACGTCAGCATGATGTCAGCAATGGGACCTAGTACGATGGATGACGTCAGCAGGGTGACATGGCAGGGTGACGTGGTGCTTACGTCACGCAGGGGGAAGCGGTAGGGTGATGTGGTGCTTACGTCACGCAGGGGGAAGCAGTGGGGTGACGTGGTGCTTACGTCACGCAGGGGGGAAGCAGTATCCGGTTTTAGGCGCACCTCTTTTGGGAAAAGGTGGTTTAAGAGGTGGGGGCTCCGCCACAGTCGAGAGGGTGACGCATGGCAGGAGTACGACCTCGGAAAAACTGCCCATCTCCCAGACGCTAACCATCGACAGGTTCGGAGGGAAGAAGACCTGCCCACCGTAGATCTTAGGGTGTGGGCAATCGGACGGCTGGCGGGACAGGCAAGATGGCAGAAGGTTATGGACGGTGCCCGCGACGCCTTTATTGATTATTTAATTCGGCGGGGGGGGAACTTTAGGAAAGTGGGTTTTTAAGAGGGGAAAAGGGAAAATATGAGATCGGAGGGAGGTTTTTATGCCATGGAAGGAGTCGAAAGGCATTGAAAGACGGTTTTTGAGACAAAAGGAGGGTTCTTACTAAGTTTCAAGCAAACTTAGTAATTCCCAAGGGATACTATATGGTTATTTTTCAACCACGGGGAGGGGATAAGTATATAGGGGAGTTGTTTAACATAGTTTTAGTAGGGGAAGGGGAGATAGATAGGGAGCTACATAATAAAGTTAGCAATTAATATGACTTGGTGAAATGGAAATGTAAGGGAAATGATGCTAAGTTCAAGATCTGGAACTTAGATATGTAATTTGAATAGGATATGGAGAAATGATTTTACACAAGAAATGTGGCTTCTTTTCATTGAGGAAAGTCAAAAATTGACTTGACATTCCACACAAATGAGCTGAAAGCAGGACTTGTTGGGTAGATCCCAAGGTCCTCAAGGGGATGTTAGTAAATGATTTCTGAGGGAATGAAGGGGAAGTTAGTCATGCTTCCACTGTTGTACCATCAAGTCACTGCCTGGTGCCAATGCCATAAATAAGATGAGTCCTTCTTGACAAGACCACAAGTGATTACCAGTCTGCTTCTGCAACCTCAAACTACCTACCCAGCCTACTTTACCTAGCATTTTTTCTTCTTTTGGTTTGGGTGCACTTGAACTAGCAACCAAGCATTTCAACTTTTTCCTTTTTTACTGTCCTCTTATCTACATCTATACTTATTTCATCCAAGGGCTCATATTAGGCTGTTGAGCACCCTTGCTTCTCTACTTATCTAAGAATCTGCCAAGATTAAGCTGTTTGGACAGATAATGATTCTCTATATTCTACAACAAGAAATTGAAACCTAGGGAGACCAAGATTAAGCTGTTTGGACCTCCCTTTAACTGAAAATTCTTCAAAAATGGAATAACTCGTCAAAATTGGAATACAGCAGAGGCACTTAGGCTAGCGAACTCTCATGGACACTTCTTTGGTCTGAGTATCAAATATGGAACATTGCAACCCACGGAGTATGACATATTTGGCATGTAAAAATGTAGATCATGAAACATGAATACCTGCTATGAGCAGGAGGCTAACAGTGGCTCCACTTGGGGATGGCTTTTCCTTGTGAAAAGTCAAGAACAGCAGGTCAGAATGCCTCAATCTTTAGTTGTTTGTTGTACTCTGAAAACTTCCCTTTGCTGGCTGCTTTACTTATGAACATGACAGCAGACTTGAAGAGCTTAAGGCCTTCACTTCGGGCTTCAACTGCAGCAAGCTTGCTATCAAACTGAAAATTGAAATCCTACCTACCTACTCTAATCAGCACTTACTTTGTTGTTAGGTAAAATGAAATAACCAATGCAGCCACTTAAGTATTACAAGCATGAACGAGCTTTGTCGCTTGTGCTTGTTGGCGAGAAAAACTGAGATCTTGCAATCTGATATGGCTTTGCTAATCTTGAGAAGATCAGATAACTGCTGACCTTCTTTGCTGAAACAAGAAACTGTACAAAAGGGTCCTGCAGCAGATATACATTATTGCTGGGCTGAATTGAAGAACTGTACAAAAGTTTGGGATCACTATGATGCCTTGGAAACTGGATATCATCAACATTTTGATATTGAGGCACACAACCTGCTAATGGAGAAGAGCACTTCTTTACTTCATCATACACCCTGTCAGCACATGAATCATATACACCATGAACTGCTATTTGCAATTTATTACAAGCATGCTCATATGGCCCTTGACTGATCTGCTCAGGCTGCTCTTCTTCTTCTTTGAAAAACTCAGATGGCTGAACACAAAGAGGCAGGGGATCCACTTGGATCACTTGGTCACGAACAGCCGCTTTTGAATCTTCCTCAATTTGATATTCAATGGCTCTTTGGGGCTGCAAAACTAGAGGCAATATATTTTGAACAATTATTTGGGCTTCCTCCAGAGGATCAATATCAACACTTGCTGATATTTGTTTATTAACTGCATGATAGTTCTCCTTAATAAATTGAAAAGAATCCACACAGAAAGGTAAAGTTCCCTCGCTGAAATCAAAATTTTCTGCGCTTTCCTCCTTTACTTCATAGCTGAGATAGGCACGTTGATCATTGATTTTAGGCTGCTGATCCTGAACTGTGCTTTCTGCCAAAATAGGCTCTGACTCCTCTGCAAGGCTGATTTGGTCATTAGGCTCATAATCATCATCATACTCATCGTATTTTGGCAAGCAGTTGAAAGAAGAGAAGTTGTTATATTCATATAGTATATCAGGAGACTACTCCATCATGTATGGCTGTACGAATATGTCATATGTTTTGTGGCAGGTTTGTTCATGAATGTCATTACTTTCCTCTTGCAAAACAGATGTGTTCTGGAGCTCTAAACATTCCACTTTCATAGTAATCATTTCCTCTTACTTTTGTAGCAAACCATGAAGTTTTTCTTCTTGCTCTGCTTTGCGCTTTTCTTCCCTGATCTTCAAATTTGCCTCTATGTCCACTGCCATGTCCTACATTTGATTCATAGTGGATGGGCTCCTTTCTCTTAAACGAAATTCTATTTCTGGGTCAAAAGCTCTTGGATAATGCAATAGAGCTAAATCAGGGGGAGGTCTAATATTCAAAGGCAGAGAATGATAAACTTGATTGAATCGATCATAAAATTGCTGAACATATTCATTTGGACTTCTTTTTAACTGATTATATTCTTCAATGAGCAAGAGGAAATTAAGTTTGATCATCGATCTACCAAGGAAGAGCTTGGAAAACTACTGAAGATTAGAGATGCTAGCCTTAGGCAATGCTTTAAACCAAGTCCTAACTTCGCTTTGCAAAGAAAGGGCAAATAGCCTGATACTAACATCCCCGTCCTCTACTTCAAATATATTAAGATAGTCTTCAAAGGCTTGGATATGCTTTTGCGCAGTAATACCATTCTCTCCATCAAATCTTGGGAGATACTCAGGATGATTTTTGGGCAGAGGATTAAGCACGGGAGGCAAAACAAGAGGCTTATATCTGTCAGGAACCTTACGAGGCACGGGATATGTACAAGGATTGGCTGAATGGGCTCGATATGAACAAGGATTGAATGATTGGCTTTGACATTTGTTTCCTCCTTGGCTGTATGATGATTTTCAACAGCATTTAAAGGTTGTTGTTCTAATGTGCAAGGAGGCTTTTCAACTACATTTTCAAAAGGCAAATCATGAAAATATAATTTAAAATCGTTTTTAAAATACAATATACACAGCAAAATTTTATGGAAGAGAAAGAACATGACCTATTGGATAGTAATCCAGGTCAAAAGCCTGATCTGCTCATATATTTCTCTTGGGTTCATTTCTCCAGTGGAGTCTTTATTATGAGGATTATGTGGAGTCACCAGGTGGATAAGTAAATTAACTTTGAAGGGCCTGATCTCTGTCCACCACATAGATCAGGACTTAATATGCAATAAGAAACAAAATATTTTTAGATTTTTGAGATTTTTTTATTTTTTGTGATTTTCAAAACAAGTTTAAGATTTATTCGAAAGGCAAACTGATCAAAATGGGGATTTAGGGTGATGAACAGATGATGTCCCCAGCGGAGTCGCCATTATGTTAACACTCAGGTTGTTCCCTTTGACTCCTAAGGGAATACGGCCGAGGTAACCCCAAACCAATCTTTGGACTGCAGGTCCTAGCCTACCAGCAGTCAGAGAGGGCTCTCTCTTTAGGATTTAGCTTTGTTTAAGGAATGATTTTAGGCTAGATATGATGCATATGGGTTTTGATTTAGATTGGTGGGATGGTTGATCTACTCAAGCAGAGTTGGCATGCAAAGTGTAAGAAGTTCAAACCATTGGGCATGGAGTCCATGAATGTGAACTGAAGGGTGTGTTTTCTTTGGTAGAAGAGGGGAATATGGAGCAGGATAGTTACACATGGCACAATGATTTATGCTGGAACAAGGATGAAATGGAGGTCAGGGGGTGAGAGGCAATTAAGGATCTCTCATCCAACCAAATAGGGAAAATGGATGAAGGCTGAATAGGGCAATGAAGAATTCCTAGACCGCATTCATATGTGAAGGAAACAGCTTAAACATGTTTAATTAAAAATGCATATTCATCACTGATTCAGAGGAAAACATAGAGAAGTTACAAGAATTGAGCATAGAGGGCATGAAAACCAATTCTGATCTATTCCTTTTTCCTACAACTTAGATTATGATATATAGATGGTACAGCTACGTATAAACTGATAAACAGAGGGAGGAAAGACTTATTGAACCATGAGCAAGCACGAGAATTCCATACCAAGCTCTCTAGCCATTAAAAGCACAACCAGCCAGTTCAGATGCAAACATTCCAGCAATCTTTGATTACAGAAGTTCTTAATATTTACAGTGCAAATCGCAAATGAGAGATCAACCAAACAACCCACCAACCCCAATCACATTGTTCAGGGTTGTATTTATAGACAAAATATTTACAAAAAAGATTTGCTAGAAGATCTTAGGAAATAAATGCAGTTAACCTAACTTCTCTTGCAAGTAATGTAAAAATATCTATCTAATGTTGCGCTAGGGGCAGCTGCTTCAAAAAAATGAGGCTATCTGTCCTTTGTTGTTATGCGCTGGCCATTCATCATAACTGCGGGTTGGTCTCTGTTCGACTGCTCTTGAGTGGCTTTAATGTGGATTCACTGTGATCCGAGAGCCATAGGTGGCTTCAACGCTTTCTTATTGTCGATATGATACTCTTTGCCGCTTCACTGATACTTTTTAATTGAGTCTAGGCTTCCTCTATCCTCTGGTATGCTCGAAACTGTCAAATCGCCCCTTTTCTGCCTTTCTGAGGCAAAAATAACTGCTGCAAACTGAGGCTTTCCATTTTGGCCCTTTTTCCTTAGCAATGCTAAGCGCTAATCGCGCATCAAAAACTGCCTCAGATTTTGATTTCGGGCCTCCTAAGCATCGATTTGCACTTTGCGCGCTTTTCTTTCGGTGGATGATGTCAGCGGTACGGTGGATGACATCAGCATGATGTCAGCAATGGGACCCAGTACGGCGGATGACGTCAGCGAGGTGACGTGGCAGGGTGACATGGTGCTTACGTCACACAGGGGGAAGTGGTAGGGTGATGTGGCAGGGTGACATGGTGCTTACGTCACACAGGGGAAGCGGTAGGGTGACGTGGCAGGGTGATGTGGTGCTTATGTCACGCAAGGGGAAGCGGTAGGGTGACGTGGTGCTTACGTCACGCAGGGGGGAAGCAGTATCCGGTTTTAGGCACACCGCTTTTGGGCAAAGGTGGTTTGAGAGGTGGAGGCTCCGCCACAGTCGAGAGGGTGACGCGTGGCGGGAGTACGACGGGAACACTGCCCATCTCCCAGACGCTAACCATCGACAGGTTCGGAGGGAAGAAGACCTGCCCACTGTAGATCTTAGGGCGCGGGCAATCGGACGGCTGGCGGGACAGGCAAGACGACAAAAGG
This sequence comes from Pinus taeda, assembly GCA_000404065.3. Lineage (NCBI taxonomy): Eukaryota > Viridiplantae > Streptophyta > Pinopsida > Pinales > Pinaceae > Pinus > Pinus taeda. The sequence goes on from APFE030029490.1 coordinate 146,577, forward strand.
TTAGGGACGGGGCCTGCGGCGCCTTTATTGATTATTTAATTTGGCGGGGGGGGGGACTTTAGGAAAGTGGGTTTTTAAGAGGGGAAAAGGGAAAATATGAGATCGGAGGGAGGTTTTTATGCCATGGAAGGAATCCAAAGGCATTGAAAGACGGTTTTTGAGACAAAAGGAAGGTTCTTACTAAGTTTCAGGCAAACTTAGTAATTCCCAAGGGATACTATATGGTTATTTTTCAACCACGGGGAGGGGATAAGTATATAGGGGAGTTGTTTAACATAGTTTTAGTACGGGAAGGAGAGATAGATATGGAGCTACATAATAAAGTTAGCAATTAATATGACTTGGTGAAATGGAAATGTAAGCAAAATGATGCTAAGTTCAAGATCTGGAACTTAGATATGTGATTTGAATAGGATATGGAGAAATGATTTTACACAAGAAATGTGGCTTCTTTTCATTGAGGAAAGTCAAAACTTGACTTGACATTCCACACAAATGAGCTGAAAGTAGAACTTGTTGGGCAGATCCCAAGGTCCTCAAGGGGATGTTAGTAAATGATTTCTGGGGGAATAAAGGGGAAGTTAGTCATGCTTCCACTGTTGTACCATCAAGTCACTGCCTAGTGCCAATGCCATAAATGAGATGAGTCCTTCTTGACAAGACCACAAGTGATTACCAGTCTGCTTCTGCAACCTCAAACTACCTACCCAGCGTACTTTACCTAGCATTTTTTCTTCTTTTGGTTTGGGTGCACTTGAACTAGCAACCCAGCTTTTCAACTTTTTCCATTTTTACTGTCCTCTTATCTACGTCTATACTTATTTCATCCAAGGGCTCAGATTAGGTTGTTGAGCACCCTTGCTTCTCTACCTATCTAAGAATCTGCCAAGATTAAGTTGTTTGGACAGATAATGATTCTCTATATTCTACCACAGGAAATTGAAACCTAGGGAGACAAAGATTAAGTTGTTTAGACCTCCCTTTAACTGAAAATTCTTCAAAAATGGAATAACTCGTCAAAATTGGAATACCGCAGAGGCACTTAGGCTAGCAAACTCTTATGGACACTTCTTTGGCCTGAGTATCAAATATGTAACATTGCAGCCTACGGAGTATGACATATTTGGCATGTAAAAATGTAGATCATGAAAGATGAATACCTGCTATGAGCAGGAGGCTAACAGACCACATTATCGACGCTTATGCAAGAGATGAGGCCATATCTTTCATGGACGGGTTCTCTCGGTATAATCAGATTCAAATTCGCCACATTGATCAATATAAAACGGCCTTCATAACCCCATGGGGCACATTTTCATATCGAGTGATGCCCTTTGGCCTTAGAAATGTGGGATCCACCTTCCAGTGAGTCATGAATTATATCTTCCATGATCTAGCTCATCTCGTTCTTACTTATTTGGATGACCTTACTATACGATCCAAAATGCGTGATGACCATTTGGAGGAACTACACCTGGTATTTCAACGATGTCAACAATGTAACCTATGCTTGAACCCTCCCAAATGTGTATTATATGTTAACACAGGATAACTACTAGGATTAATTATTTCCCAACAATATATATAATTCGACCATATCAAAGTCCAACCCATCAAGGAAATTTCACCCCCATAAACTTTAAAGCAACTCCAAAGCTTGCAGGGTAAGGCCAACTTCTTATGTTTCTTTGTTCCTAAATACGCCACCTATGCACACATATTCTTGCACTTGCTTTGTCAAGATATCCCTTTCCACTGGGACCAGGAGGCATAAGACTAATTTTAAGCCCTAAAATATGCATTGTCTTAGGAACCTTTGATCAGCCCTCCTAACCATAACAAGGATTGTACACTTTACCTCTTAGCATCTAAAGTAGCCATCGTTGGGGTGCTATTCCAAAAAGGACCTGATAATAAAGAGAAGGTAATCTACTACGTTAGCAAGAACCTCTCTGGTCCTACATTAAAGTATGAGGCAACCAAAAAACAGCGTTAGCCCTCGTCCACTCAGTATAGAAGCTTAGGAATTACTTAATCTTATGGACCACTACCGTAATATAAAATATCAACCCTATGTGATAATTTCTCACTCGACATATTATGAACCACAAATACACTTGATGGGTCATTATTCTACAAGAATTCGATCTTCAATTTGTCTCCCTCAGAGCAATAAGGACCTTATCCTTGCCAAGTTCATCACTGATCTCCCAACAGATACTGAAGGCCCCTCATTAAAGATGCATTCCTCGATGAACATATGTTATTAGTATCAATGGATGACCTTTGGTACGGCGATATCCCCCTCTTTTTACGAACTCAAAAGTTCAAACCTCAACTTACTCATGACGAACAAAGGTGCATACACCACCAAACCCCCTGTTACCTCTTCCTAATGGATGTGCTTTATCGATGAGGCATTGACACCATGATTTTTTGATGCCTTACTCACAAACAAGTCAAGCAAATCTTAAATGATTACCACAATGGGGCTTGTGGCAGCCATCTCTCAAGAATGGTCGTCGCTCTAAGTCCTCCATGTCGGTTATTTCTGGCCAACGCTTTTCCATCACTGTATTCAAGTAGTCAAGAGATGTGAACAATGCCAACAATATGCTCATAAGGCATGAGCCCCACCATCTACCCTACACACGGTCATCGTTGTCAACCCCTTATACAAATGGGGAATAGACTTCATGAGCTACAACCCCCCATCATCAGGAAACCATAAGTACATTGCGGTTGTCATCAACTATTTCACCAAACGGGAAAAGGCCACGCCCACATACAATAACACCGCAAAAATTGTTGCACAATTTTTATTTAACCATGTCATAATGTGATTTGATGTTCCCAAGGAGTTGGTATCCAATCACAAAAAACATTTTGAAAATGAAATATTTCAACAATTATCCCAACATTGTGGTTTCTCTCACGAGTTTGCTTCCCCATACTACCCTCAATCCAATGGTCAAGTAAAAATTGTCAACAAAGTCCTCAAAATGATGTTGCAGTTATTGAAAATAATACTGAGAGGGGGGGTGAATCAGTATTATCTAGTTCTTTTAACAATTCTTCCTTATTTATACTTCGAATTATTTTTGCATATCAGTACCATAAAACAATGAGCATGAACAAGAAAAACAGACGGTCACATCAAAGAACACCAGATATAAGGTGGAAACCCAATGTGGGTGAAAACCACCTGCTGCAATATGTCTCTATCTTCTTTCAAATTAGAAACTCCTTTTACAATGGTCTTGTACTGGTGCAGTCCTTTACCAGTACGCAGGCTGCAACCTGCAGAGAGCTACAACTCTCTCTCGTTTTCCAGTCTCTCCTGGAAGGGAGCTACAACCCCCTACTTCTTTTCTTTCAAGGACCACTTTTCATAAATTTTCAAACTGGATCCATAAAATATCAAATGATCATCAAGTACCAGTAAGTCACCCAGATAACCAGATCCACAATAACAGAAAACTAAACCCAGAACACCTTCTGCGACGTCTCCTGCGGCGCCTCACTTCCGCAGCTGCAGCGCTCGAGAGATCACCCTTCACAGATTCGCTTTCCACTTCACTTTCATATAGATCGAGCTTTTGAAACAATAACCCAATATTTCAGATCTTAAGATATTCAACCCAAAAGCATACACAAGCCAAATGATCTCCTTTGCTTTATATAGGCAAGCTCTTCCTCAAATCATGGACCAATACCACGGGCCAAAACCATAACAAACCAATACCATCAACTCAATACTAGGGATCAACACGTCTGTCGAGATGCCATGGTCCAAAAAACCATAGGTTCAAATTCCAAGGACTAACTACCATGGACCAAAGGTAAGTTTTCCCACATGAAATAAACTTTTCTCTGCATAAAATTCTGTGAACTTTTCTCCACATGAAATAAACTTTTATAAACTTTTCTCTGCATAAAATTCCGTGAACTTTCTCCTGCGTACTTCTTAATTCTCATCATATTGAGAGCCATGCCATGGGTGTTGCCATCAAGTACAACATATGTAACATATAACCATACCAGAAACATAATGCCAACACTACTTCATATAGCAGTAACCAAGAAGTTCAAATTGCTGAAGGAATGAAGGATCCAAATTTTGGATTCAGAGATATGAGATTGCTAACTATCTCCTATTAGCAACACCATGTACTGGTTAATATCTGCATAAAAGGGAAAATGTTTGAAATGGTTGCTCTTTTAGATTCAGGAGCAGATGTTAATATTTTAAATATGAAGAATGTTTCGGCAAAATACTGGGTTGCTACAAAAAGGAAAGTAGTAGGCTTGGGCAACAAAAAGCTTCTCTATGAAGTACCTAAAGCCTCTCTTTGTTTTGATACTTACTGTGTATATCTGAAATTTGCAGTAGTTGATATTCCAGCAGACTGCATACTTGGAAATGTCTTTTTGGCAGCAGTAGAGCTTCATGAGTCACTCAGACTCAAAGGAGGAAAAGTTGGATACTTTATATCTGTCCCTACCTCTAAAGGGAAAAGAAAGAGAATTGAACTCCCATATATCTCCAATCCAAGAATATCAACAATGGTACAAACTGTATAAGATATGGATAAAGCAGAAGCCAAATTATCAGATCTAAAAGATCTGAAATGTACTCTGAGGATTGAAGAACAGCTCAAGTTGCCCCAGATAAAAAAAAACAAAATTGGAGATTTGAAGAAACAAATAGAAGAAGAATGTTGCTCAGAGGAACCTAAAGCATTCTGGCATGGGAAGCATCACACTGTCGAGCTCCCTTACAAGGAAGCATATGTTGGTAAACCTTGTAAGAGCCGAGCTATTCCGATGAGCAAAGACTACAGAGATCTTTGCGAGAAAGAAATTCACAAGCTCCTCAGTAGAAACTTGATTAGAGAATCCGACAGTCCCTAGAACTGTTATGGGTTCTATGTAAACAAAAGAGCTGAACAAGTTAGAGGCATCCCAAGGTTAGTCATCAATTACAAACCTCTAAACTCAGCCTTAGCAGATGATATCTATCAAATACCTCATAAAGGAGATTTAATCAGAAGGATAGATGGAGCTAATATTTTTTCAAAGTTTGACCTAAAAGTAGGATTCTGGCAAGTGGGCATTGCTGAAAAAGACAAATTCAAAACTGCCTTCAGTATACTAGTAGGACATTATGAATGGAATTTCACGCCTTTTGGACTCAAGAATGCGCCATCAAAATTTCAAAAGGTAATGGACAGTATCTTCAAGCCATATTTTGATTGGCTTATTGCGTATATTGATGATGTATTAATTTTCTCCAAAAACATTCATGATCATTTTAAACATGTAAATATATTTAAGAATTTGGTTAAGCACAACGGTTTGGTGCTTAGCAAAAAGAAGATAGATGTTTTTCAAACAACTATCAAATTTTTGGGCCACACAATCTGCAATGGGTAGATTTCTCTGTAGAAACATGCACTTGAGTTTGCAGACAAATTTCCAGATGTCATAACAGACAAGAACCAACTACAAAGGTTCTTAGGTTGCCTTAACTATGTCAGCAACTTCTATCAAGACTGTGCCAGTGACAGAAGGATATTGAACAAAATACTGAAGAAGAATCCTCTAGAATGGACAGAGGTCCATACAAAAGCAGTTCAGAACATTAAGGCCAAGGTAAAATCTTTGCCCATTCTATATGTTGTTGATGATATTGCATATAAAATTGTTGAATTAGATGCAAGTAATATTGGATGGGGTGGCGTTTTGAAGCAAAAGGTTGGAAAAGATGAACAATTTGTTTACTTTGCTTCTGGAGTATGGAACCCAGCTGAATTAAATTACTCCACAATAGAGAAAGAGGTCAAGTCAGCATGGAACTGCATCAGTAAGTTTGAAGTTTACTTATTAATAAACCATTTTTGCTTAGAACTGATGCATCTGCTCTGCAGAAGGTACTAACAAAAGACATCAAGAAGGTCGGAGAAGCCAAGTTTTCCAGATGGCAAGCTCTTTTTGCAAACTTTGATTTTCAGGTAGAACATATTAAAGGAAAAGACAACAATCTTCCTGATTTTCTTAGCAGAGAATACATTGAGTCAAGAGACCATGTCATGATGATCATCACTGAATGGGACCAGCACCAGAAACAAGAAGTCTTAAGGACTATTCCAGGCAACCAAGACTGGGAAACCTATAAGAAAAACTGGAGACCCACTTGGCAACTGAGAAACACAAAGGTCCTGGATGCCAACTTGCAGCCTCATACAGATATTCAACACTTTGTCCCAGAAAGAAAAGTGTACCCTAAAGGAAGCAAGTGGATTCATGATATGATATATGACAAAGCAAGACGTGATGCTGACAATGCACAGTGGGCACTGGAACAAAATTTTCATGACATTGCCACAATTTGGTACCATGGTGGACCCAACACAGGAATACACGAAAGGTATGTCTGCATATATAGGACAAGAGACCTTTGGAATGAGCCAGGACATGTCAGAACACAACCTGCTGCTAGATGGCCAAGAAATGATCCCAAGATCATTTTTCCAGATACAGTGTATAATTTTGCAGATTACAAACAACTCTGGTGGGATTTCCTAAACGTTGATGATAAGGTAGGAACCCATTACACCAAATTAAAATTCATCACCATTGGTCATTGTCAAGGATATCAACAATGCAAATGGTTTAGAGATTGGTGGACTGATTATGGTGTAAGTAGGACCACAATGGACCCAATATGGCATGAAAAATATTGTAAAACCCATTGTAATATATGTAATCAGCAAAATTTAGAATGCATTCATCCCATTTATAGCACTGTCAAAGAAATGACAGAAGGAGAACGGACGACCTACAGGTCATCTCCCTATAATAATTCCCCGGAAGAATATATGAGAGAACACATGGAGTGGCTTGTATTAACCAAAGTTCAATATCAAATTGTACTAGGGAAAGCGATGATTGTTCGCGGGATCTACACAAAAGCCTGGGACGAAATGTTGTATAAAAGAGATAGATTCCTTGGATTAACAGTATTTTGACGATTCTCGTGGGCTTTCTGAAAAAAGCATCCATATTGTAAACACGAGTACCAGTCACAAGGGCTTAATTGTGACCAGATTTTTCGTGGGCTTTGCTGTAATAAATTTTCCACTGTGTAAATAATCTTTCCCGTGGGCTTTTAGAAAAGCATCCACTTTGTTTTGTCAATCTTCTCATGAGCTTTGTACTGAGAAGAATATTTTCCGTAAGATTTACTTTTTCGGACAAGGATCTGTTGGATGGTTGACACCTTGGCATTACTTGAAAGCAATAATTCCATCCACCTGGATTGGAATCTTTGTGCAGACGTTGCCCTGGCAGCACCAAAAGGTAATGATGCCGTCTACCTTTAAGTTATATCACGGATGATCCATAGTGATGTTTTTCCCCACTATCTTCCTATATAAGGAGGGTAAGGCTCATTGCTAAGGCATTCACATTTAGATTTTGAGTCAGTCTGAGTCTTTGAGAGTTTGTGTCGAGTGACTCTCCTGCTCTGCATCTGCAGACGTTCAGTCTGATCTGCTTGCATCACAAGAAGAACTCAAGTCCTTAAGTGATTTGGGAGCCTGTGCATCAATGCTTGACACTGGTGTGAACCTAAAGTGACCGAATCATATAAAAAGTCGCCCAGTCTATGTATGAGTCCAAGTCTTATTCTGAGGCAAAGCCTATCTTTCACTAGGTAGCCTTCGGTATTACTTGTTCCTTGCGAACAACATACAGTCCGATAAATGCGAAGATAGTCAATCTTTGTAAAGAATCTCTCTGTAAAAAGCTTTATCCATTCTGAAATAAAACGAGTATACCATTCTGCATCTGAATACTATGCACATATATAATGTCTGTTGTGGTAGTAGTTATCTCTGAAGCTTACATCTGAAGTTCGCAAGAAGTTCGCAGGAAGTTTGCCAAAGGAACTAAGGGATGCCAAGGTCGTTCTTAGGCGAAGAAGCCATTGTTCGGGCCATGAGAGTGTGAAAGTTCTGAGTAGGTTCACCACTGGTTCAGCAGGAGTCGGTAATCAGAGATAATCAAAGAGACACAGCAAGGCCAAGTCAACATAAAAAGTGACAGTAGCATGGTGCGCGGAGTGCGCGGCACTGGAGTAGCAGCATTGTAGCAGCACTGTAGCACACCACTGTAGCAAGCTTGTGACCAGAAGCCCCTGCTAAATACTTATCATCTGTTATTATTCCCCATTGCATTGTGTTCTTCATCCAAGGAGATCTGAAGAGAGAGAGGCACATGTTTGATTGTTTTCACTTTTGATTTTACTAGGGCATGAAACAATAAAAAATCGTCACCTCTTGCTCTTCCACGTTGCTTTCTTCATGCAAGGAGATCTAGTGAGACATAGTAGCACATGTCTCTCTATTTTTCGCTTTGAATTTTACCCGTCTCTTCGTAGAGTTTGAGAAATTTTAAAGTTTGATATATTTGAGCTGGAAAAAATGTGGGAAATGAGAAATTCAAAAAGAGCTCTGAAAGCCATGAAGCCTTTAGGTTGTATGAGTAATGATGTCTCTCTGGTCCTAAAGATTTTACTAAAGGTATACTTGCATTTCAGATATATATATCGATGTAGTTCATTTGAAATTATCAAATTTCAAACTAACGAAGTTCATCAAGTAGACAAGGCAGAGCCAAGTTATGAATGGAATGAGGGGAATACTTTTCATATTGCGCTTGGAATACAATGGGCTTAGAACATTGGGTTTCAATAGTGGCTTCTAACCATGTTTTGAAAATGGGAAAATGCATGAGAAAAGGGAAAGGCATAGGCGAGATATCTGTGGTCTCACGACACTTGCTTGGGATGAGAATGAGGGCTCAAATGCTTCCATGGAGACATGCTATCTTGAGGTATGAAGCAGAAAGCTGGAGAATTTTTCTAGAATTTACCACAGGGCCAATGAAGCAACGAGCCATGAGGATGGCTTGGAATCAAATGTCTTAAGGGCTAAGTGATCTCTATATAGATTCCATGGAGGGATCTAGGAGGTCGTATTACCAAAAAAGTGGGTTAGCTCACAGCATTGAGAAATTTAAATCTGCATGACAATTCCTTAGTCGGTGTAGTCCCAAGTCATTGGTTTCTTTCAAGAATCTAATGGGTGTTCACTCTTCAACAACGAGCTCTCTAGTACCATTCCTCTAGGGATTGATAATTCTCCTGTCATTTAAGCTTTGGATTCGAGTAACAATTTATTGAGAAGGCCTATTCCTCTTGGGATTAGATGTTGAAGAAACCTATATAGAGTTAACTTGAGATTCAACAACCTCACTAGATCATTTCCTGCATACCTGTTCAACCTCATTGGATCATGTCCTGTAGATCTGGCTCGAAATCCTTCTTTCAAATTTCCAAAATCTCCAAAATAACAATCTTTAGGGCTCATTACCTAATACATGGGGTGAAGGAAAACAAGAGTTCTAGCTCTAGTACTTGAAAGTTGAGAAAAATGAATTTGCACATAACATTCCACCCTCATTGGGAAATCCAAGAAAACTTTTGCAGTGTAACCTGAGTGGCAACTAGCTTCAAGGACCCATTCTGATTGAGCTTGGAAAACTTAAACAACTCCAATCCCTTGATCTATCCTATAATATATTGAATGGAAGCTTCAAGTTAATAACTCTCCAATCTTACTTCTCTTAGTCGATTGGATTTAGGTCGCAATATGATTGGTGATACCATTCCCAACAAAATAGGAAATATTCAAAAGGCGGTAGCCCTGAATATGAGATAGAATAATATGACTGGACAACTTCCCTTTCTCATTGGAGATATCACTCACCCATCATTACTTGATTTATCAATTAACAAGTTAAATGGCATCATCCTCATTGGGAAATCTGAGAAAGCTTTTGTAGCTTAGCCTGAGTCACAATGAGTTTCAAGGACCCATTCTGATTGAGCTGGGAAATTTAAACAACTTCAAGCCCTTGATCTATCCCATAATAGATTGAATGGAAGCTTTAGTGAACAAACCTACAATCTTACGTCTCTTAACCAATTGGCTTTAGGTCACAATATGATTAGTGATACCAGTCCCAACAAATTAGGGAATCTTCAAAAGGTGGTAGCCATGAATTTGAGACAGAATAATATGAATGGACATATTCCCTCGTTCAATGGAGATATCACTCACCTGTCATTATTTGATTTATGAATTAACAAGCTAAATGGTGTTATCCTATCTACTCTAGTAAGGCTAAGAAATCTCAAGAGCTTCAATTTATGTGACAATCGGCTTAGTGGTCTTGTTCCATCCTCCTTGGTGAGAAAAATCAATGATAGATCTATTTTAGTGAATTTGGGTCAGTGTGGATATGATATTACAACCCCTTGTAATCAATTCTTATCACCAAGTGGGTCTCTAGCAGCATCTCAAGTGAGCTAACAAGAAAAAAGGGAAGAAAATTAAAAACTATATGGCTCTTTTTTATTATTATTGGGGGCATCCTTGGCTTGATGATGATCATTTGTTTAGTTCTCCTTTTCTATTTATTGGGTCAAAAATGTAATAGCAAAGCTGCCATAGAGACGAGCACTACTTCTCCATCTGTTGGGATTGAACATGGGGGCTTCACTAGGGGAGAAATACCATACCACATGCATTAATATTGGGGGGTATATAATGAGGAAAAAATGACATAATATATTGGGGGATATATAGGTGGTAAAGGGTTTTTATATTGACAAGTATAAAAAATGGAGCTCAAAGTTAATGAAAATATATAAAGAGGTATACAAAATGTTAATGAAAAAATGGATATCTACAATATCTAGTGAAAGTAGAGGTTTTTTAAATTGGTACAGTGTATTGGGTTCATATTGGTAGGGGGTTAAACAATGTAATTTTTATAGGTATTTTCCAATATGTAGTCAAATTAAGGGTATTGTTTAATATGCCACCAATGCACGTGATATGTCAAAGTTTCATTCAGTGAAGCCCTTGTGGGGTAGAAGGAGGAGAGGTAGGAGGAAAGATTGCTCACTTTGATGGCCCTCTTGTATTTACAATATATGATTTACTTTTTGCAGCTACAAAAGTAATGCGATACACAAGTAATGTGAAAGACACAACCACTTTCATGTTCCCACCACCAATGAAATTGAAGAATTCTTCTTGAACAAAGACGATTCACTAATTGGAAATAACCAGTTATTGAATTTAAAATTGTGCAATTATTGATACAAAAAACATGAATTCCATGACTCCGGAAGACATGACCACACAAAATGCAGATCACAGAAGCCTCAAATCTATAACATTTCAATTTTTGAATGTTTATTAAGTTAAAGTGTGGTCGAGTGTGTTTTTGTTATTTAGTCACGAGTGTGTTTTTACTATCTAGTTGTAGGTCTTGAGTGTGTTTTTATTTAGATATAGCTCTAAGACTCACAAAAATATTTTTTAGCTGGTAAACTATGGATTTAAAGTACTTATCAACATTTGTTTATGCATATGCATCCAATGAGTATGGTTCTTCCTGGTGTTATCGGTTTCAAATTAACAAGCAATCTCAATAATGGAGTGATAGCTACACACTTGGTTCTAATGGTGACTCAATGTTTTTGAAAGCAGAGGGCATGGAAAATTTGTAGAGTTCTATGTTAAGTTTAAATGTGCACATTGGGCACATTTTCACTTTTCTTGTTGTTCCCATGGTTGCAATTATTTAAAGCTCTATGATTATTGCTTGGCATTACTTTAAAAAAAACTTTGGAAGTTATTTTTGTGGTAGGATTATTGTTAACATTCTATTAATTTAGGTGATGGTATGGGTGAATTAACACTTGCGGATAAGGCAACTATTACACATGTATCTAGAGTATGGGGAAACCATGGGATTTTTCCTTGTATATCATGTTACTTTGTAGTATTTGTGGTTAACAGATTGCACATGTCTCCATAGTATGGGGAAACCATGGGATTTTCCTTGTAGATCATGTTACTCTATAGTATTTGAGTTTAACAGGTTGTAGTATTTGAGTTTAAGAAGTTGCAGCGATAAGAGAGTGAGCATTGTATACTCTTTGATTGCACTATAAGTTAATTGCATTTTGGCATTCTTTTCTGTTGCTAATACATTTTGAAGTCATTTGTAGGTAAGGATGCTTGAGGCTTTCCTTCATGCCAACAAAATTTTTGTGGACTATAATGTGGTCACCTCAACTGTAATTAAAGAAAATTTTAATGGGGATTGTCATATTTGATTTTGTCTCATCAAAGGCTTGAATTACAACCACAAATAGAGAGGACTTATTCATCATAATTGGAATTGCATCTTTCATCTTTTGAATGATTTACAGATAGGATTACAGATAGGTAATGACCTAATAATAACAATAACATGGTCCTTTTGGGTGTTATTTTCATTTTTCCCCTTTTTCTTCCATGTACATTCGTGTTGGTGAGGATTATGGTGGGCGAGCCACTTGTATTCTCACATTTTTGTTATGATGTTTGTTACATTTTGATTTTTGGAATTATGGTATGGGTATATGATAGTGCGTGGCCTCTCAGTTTGAATAGTTGTTAACTTACTTCTTTGGATGTAGCTAAGCTTTTGTGTAGAGAGGCTCACTAGAATGACATAGAGGTTGAAAGCCTTTCAATTTGAACATTTGGTTGCTTATTTCTTTGGATGTAGCTTAGATTTCATGCAAAGAGGCTCACTGGAATGACTTCTAACTCTCATAACCGAAACTAACAGTAATGAAAACTTACAATAAATATATGGGGAAATGGAGAAATAAGCAATAATATTTGAGATAACGTTAACAGCATGGCCCAACTCGACAAAATCGTGATGAAACTTGACAAAATAAACGTCATCCGAATCTCTACAGTAAGGGATGATGAATCTCTATGGTGTCACTAAGAAGAACCTCAAAATAAGACTCCTATCGATGTAAAACTGCATTTTTAAATAAAATAAATTAGACAAAGAAATAAATAAATAGGTTTATTAAAGCTACATCATATAATTAAAAATTTGGCATATTGCGTTATAAAAAGGCTTCTCCATAAATGTGAGAGTATGATACATACAAGCAATGAACATTTTTGTTCCCATGATACTAATATGTGATTTCATTATAATTTTTGCACTCTAGGACTGGTAATTATTTGTAAACTTATGGACATAAAGTAAAAATATCCAATACTAATGATACTATAATCATTTCGATGATCATAACTCAGGAGTGGCTAGATAAGCCATTATCTCGCTCTCATGGTTATAACGGATTTCATGTACCATACAATTCACATTTTATGTAAACCTTTTCCAAATGTTCATAATGTTGTTTTCCCTATGACATTGAGAATGTTGCATAACAATATCAAATTATTTGAATATTTGGAAATTAGACAATCTCTTTAATGCATCACACTTCATTGCAAATCTGATCTATTTTTACTGGGGGCTATCTATCAACATTGAATGAATCCTATACAAAAATATGTCTAGGCCTAGTTTGATGAGTGAAAGTTACATCAAAATGGAGTATTCCAACCATAAATGAACCTCTTATCATCTCATTATGCATCAAATTTAGAGGTTGTATATAAAAGAATACTAGGCAAGTCCTAGGTACAATGAAATGTGTTTATTTTGCAGTCCTAAAGCAAAACTTGACCTGAGAATTCAGATCAAGATAAGACTATGTAATAACAATAAAGAAACATAGTTATTCACTACCTTCATTTTAAGCAAGGGTGCTTAATTTTTTTTTGAAATTTGTAGATGACTTAAGGTTCATCCTAAGAATAAATGTTACTAGATATGATTAATTATGTCACATGCAATTGTCTACTGATACGTTAAATTTTCTCATGACATTATGGTGAATTTTGAATAAAATGAAATGGTAACAAACTAACCTCTATGGACAAATTTCTTTTTGGACATGAATGGTCAAATGCTAAATCAATTCCCTTGTTCAAGTGAAAGACAATGCCCACCTACTATTTAATGAAGAGAACTAAAAAGTGTCAAATAAGATGTAGTCAAGTTTCAAGATATGTTTAAGGTCTAAGATATATCTGTGATTTTTTTCTCAACCCAATTTTTTTAAGTTATCAAATGTGTTTGCAGCCAAGTGATTGTACTTTTTTTTTCTTATCAAATATCCAGTGTGATTTTTCTTTTGAAAAAAAAACAAAACTAAAAAATATACCTATAAAAAATAACACTACAAAATATCGAATATATATTTTTCTTTTATCTATTTTATTACAATTTCAACATAATATGAACAAAAATTAATTTGAACAATATGGTGAAATAAAAAGTGCACTTCCCAAATGTATGATACTTCACTTAAGAAGTTAAATACATATGTTACTCCCATCAAAATAAAAATAAGTGTGTTGAAGGTTAAACCAGTATGCAAAAAAAACATCAAATCCATCCAAAAGAATGATAAGTGTCTCCAAATCTCATTGTAGTTAAACTAGAGATTTAAAATGTTTCTTCCTCATACATTGTTAATCTAATTTTAAAAAATATATAAAAATGTTGGAATCTTGGATGACATAAATTTATT
>APFE030029490.1:164203-174537 GCA_000404065.3 Pinus taeda
AATGAACGTGAAGAAAGAAAATTCAACAAATTTATCGAAAAACTCATATAAAGTGGTTTACTTCTCCTGGTTAAAGAAGTCATTAATAACTGGAGATGGGCGGCAACGGGACCATACTTTTTCTAATTAAGAAAAAAATAAAACAAATTCAAGGTGTATTCAACGGAGTTATGGAAAAATGGTTGTTAATCTCAATTAAATTGCAAGAGGACTTGCATTTTTTTCTAATGATTTATTAAATACACAGAAAGTGGGTTGGAAATTTGAATAGTTTAGGGAGGAAAAGATAGTCTCTGTTGGGTTTATTAACCCAACAGAGTGTGATTTGGAATGGTTTGAAAATAAATGTATTAAGTTTGTGGTAAAAAAATATTATGGTTTAATATGTCATTTGTGATTTTTTTGTCTTTTTGGTTAATATGTAGATTTAATTTTGTTTTGTTTTTTAAGTGTTTTTCTCTTTTATTTAGGTTAGGAATTTTAAATCTTAAACATCTTTTTTCTCTTTTTTAATGTCTCCCTCACTTACTTAGAGTAAGAATTTAAAATCTGAAACACTGGTCTTTTGCAAGTTTAGTATTTACTTTGATTCTTTTAACACAAAATGTTCATGGACATGTCAATTTTTAAAATTTATTTCATAGTCAAATTCCATCCCTACCCTCAACCATAAATGACTTTATATCACTTATAATGGACTAAAATTAAAGAATAATCATGTAAATTTTAAGGCTTCATGCAATTGAAATGGCACTATGGGAGAGATGTCTAATGTTGTATATGGACCAATAGTTGTTACAGTACTGGTCCCACCAAGCCACCAGAAATTGAGAGATGTGCAACCAATATCTAAACAAAAATATGTACTATTAAAAGCGAATATATTTTAATTTAAGTCAAAAATTTCCCAAGATATTGATTGGGCCCACAACTGTCCATAAAGAGTCTTTTAAATATCAAGAGTACAAAATATCTTGTCCCAACTAGAAAATAAATAAAAGTATAAATCTTTCCAAAATGGTCTATTCCACTTGTACAAAGTACCCATCACTTCAACCCCCACTAAACTGAACTGGAGCTATGTATCCCAAATGCACATTTATACCTCAACAAATGAAAATTTGACGTATATTAGCCATAACTCTTGTGTTATTCAACAATTCAACCCATTGTGTTCAATAAATGATACCCAACCCATTAATTCAGTAAATGATACCCAACCCATTAAATTCAATAAATTACATCCAACCTATTAAATTTCCCATTAAAATAGATCAAAGCACAAGAATCAACCATAGCAAATTCTCAGGCGTTGGATCACATCCAAATCAATCCAAAACACACATTCAGAATTGATAGATTGCAATCCATGTCAATCCTTGGTACCATTCAAATTCAATTGAAAAAACCTATATAAGTTCAACCATTGTTAAATTTGCATTCTTAATATTCAAACTATCCATCCGCCCTCGAGACATACCATCAGAGAACATTTCATAATATATTTAGGTTCTTTATTTCATTTTTTACACAGTATGTATTCATTTTATTTATTTCAGTTTTTGCACAATATATATTTCAATTTTTTAGCAATATGCATTTCATTTTTCCTAGGTTGCTTGATCTTTGTTCAAGTCATTTAGTGTCATTGTTTTTGTTGTTTTTTTCAAGACAAGCTATACAGTATAAACTTATTTCCTTTATAAGCACATGCAAAAACTATCACGGGAAACCATGAAATGCACTCAAAACATTTAACTATACAAAACAGTTATCCTTGCAAGTTGCAAGTGGGTTTATTCTTTTTGTTTTGTTTGGTGTGCTTCTTATGTAGCTTTCATCTTAGCTAATGCACTAAAAGACTGAGTCAAGGAGGTTGAGGTCCTCTAGCTATTCAACACGCCTTCGAAATTGGTATATAAATGGCTTGCCTTCCCATGAACTACTACTAAATATGAAACATGTAGACCTTAATGAGTTAACACTCCCTTGATTAGGGAAACATATCAAAGAATATTTTCCCAAGTGTTCCATTCATGGGTTGCCTATTAAATCATTCCTATTGTTCCTATATGTAGTGCAAAAGCAAATAGATCCAAGTTGAGTCCCTGTAGATCAAGTCTCACCATCATAAGCACTACCAAATCATGTCATGACTAATAGGTGTGTACACTCATGGATAGACTAAGCATCTTACTATTTTTTTTTCCACAACAACCTGTATAAACTCATGGAAACCAATACTAGAAATGGTTGAAATGCGCAAACTCATTATCCAAGAACTCATGCACAAACTGTCACAGGAAACCATGAAATGCACTCTAAACATTGAATTGTACAAAACATTTATCCTTGCAGATTGCAAGCTACGCCATGCACAAAAAACAATAAGAAACCATGAAATACACACACAACAGTGAACTATAAAATATTTATCCTTGCAGGTTGCAGGTTTCCAGTAGTTATGGTTCCAGTCCTATTATTCACAAGACAATTTAGTTATTCAAGGATACCTAATGCATTTTTTTGGTGATATATTTTGATTGTGCCCGAGATAAATTTGAGGCATTTTTTTTGGGTTCTAGGAGGATTTACTGTGACAAATTTTTACCATATTATTAATGCAACTCTCTCCCTAGACAAAAATTAGTCATGCCTCTTGGTAAATTTAGTCGGATTAGTGGCGGATATTTAGATACTTGTGGTTGTTGTTGAGCATTCACATGACCTACTCTGAAGACTGATTTTATAAATAAGGGTTTCTTGGGAAGAACTTGTAAATCATTCCATGGCATGAACTTAGCTATGTCATGAAAATTCTACGAGACTTGGTTCTTAAACTTTCAATGATATTTTTGGTTGATTTATATTATTCATAATGTTGGATTGACTAGGGCTGGAAAAAGTCTCAAATATCAAATTTAGGTTCTCATATATAGACAAATCAACTCAGTGATCCTAGAACCTTAATAGAACATTTACTAAGGAAAGCCTAGAGTTTTCGTGATTCCTAGATAATGTTATTTATAGGAATAATAATATTGGCAAACTAAGAACCATTCCCAGAATAGAACCATTCCCAGAATAGGAGAATCACTAACCACTAGAAAGAAATTCATCACATTTTATGTTTGTAAATTTAGTTTTCATGGACATGAGGCTCAACCCATTTAAAGGAAATTAGTAGCTCGATAAACCCTCTACTAAGGCAAGCCTAGAGATTCCTTCATGCATGGAGAGTATTATCTATAGGAATAACAATATTTTTTTTTTTCATTAATGATTTATTGATTTAATTAATTAATTAATTCTTATTATTAATTATAATTATTATTATTATTATATTATAGACAATTATTATTATTATTTATTATTTATATTCAATCATATTTTTATTTTTTTCAAGTTTGACCATTTAATATTTTTATTTATTTTTTAAGTTTTATAATTGTTTTGATTATTAAGTTTGATCCAAATATTATTTTTATTTATTATATGTTATATTAATTTTATTAATTGGTTTTTATTGTTTTGATTATTTAGGTTTGACCTAAATATTATTTTTATTTTTATTTTTAGATTATTCATTTCATTAAATTTTTCCATTTTGATTAATTATTTTCCTTAACTCAATTTTAACAATCATTTCTTTATATTAAACTATTATTTCTTTAGTCAAATCTAACCATTTTCTTTATATGAAAATATTATTTATTTAGTCAAATCTAATTGTTATATTATAAATGTTATTTTTTTTTCTCTTCATCTATTTAACTTGATGCCAAGATTTGTTCTTCATCTTGTCTTGATGATGAAACACATTGGACGGTTCAAATAATATTATTTATTTAGTCAAATCTAACCATTATATTATAACGGTTAATTTTTTAGATGGTTCAAAAGGCACTGGATGCCAAGATCTTGTTCTTCATCTTGTCCTGATGAACCACATTAGATGGTAAAGCGTCGACAAAACTCTGATGATGTGATTTTTACCGAAAGTTTTCTTACTTTTCATAATATTGGAAAACTCAGAACTATTCCCATAATAAGAGAATCATTAACCATTATAAAGCAATTGATTCATCGATTTTTATGTTGGTAAATTCAATGTTCATGGACATGAGCCTAAACAAATAAAGTTGTAAAACAACTTATCAAAAAGAGTCAACATCTTAACCAGAAAAGGAACCAATTGTCACTCATTTTATTTGAAATTCCTCCATTGTCTAGACCATTTTATTATAACACATAAAACATTTTATACAAAACATTTATTGATATAATTGAAGACATACAACCTATTCTTGGTCAATTTCAACACATTGGCAATAATTTTCCTAGTGCAAATACAATCATAGTATTTTAAGTGGAAAAAAAGTTATCAAAAACATAATTATTGATATATTTGAAGACATACAACAAATTCCTTTTGTAGATTTGATTTTCCAAGTATACTGTCAAAAAGGCATACGTATGAAAATTTGTTAAACGACTACAATTTTTTATTGTGAATTGTATCTCTATTATAATCCGTGTTATTGCAAAATCTTAATTGAAATTTGGTAGAAATTTTGCATAAACTAACATGTTGTTAATCTCCTGTAGGAAAGAAGAAATAATAATATCATGTAGGAAAGCATAATTTCAATTATTGTTAACTAAATGCATGCAATAAATTTGCAGGTAGTTACATCTATGGCAAGAGTTAGTTATGTTGCTTGTACAAGGAGAAGTGGTAGGTGAGTGACCACGGGTGCCTAACTGTGATGCCCTTCATCAGATGAGGATAGGAAAGATGATTTGAATGTCAACAATGCTCCCAACAAGAATGTTGAGGATGACCATGCAGCAGAAGCAAATGTTGTCCCACCATCAACCATAGTCCAAGGGTAGAGTTCAACTAAGAATATCAACATTATAAGAGGGTGGACAAAAGAAGATATGCTATCTACAATTGACTATATAAATTTTAATGGATATTCAGTTCAGGCATCTGTAAGAAAGAATCGTATTGCTCCCTCATCAATACATTATTGGATAAATGGGCTCACTCATAAAAATTGTAGAGGGCCCCTTATAATTATGACTAAAGAGGAGGAGGCCAAGGTGGTTGAGTGGTGTAAGGAGATGGCCCAATTGGGACATGGGCTAGAGTTTATACAGCTCAAATCCACAGATGTTGAAATCCGTCACAAGAGACTAAAAACATTAAAATATGGGTTTCCTAGTAAATCATGGCAGTTTAGGTTTAAAAAAAGGCATCCAGACCTTGTATTTCTTATATATGAGGGTCTTGAAAGAGACAAAGATTTAAATTTACAGCCTACAATTGTCTCTAAGTTCTATGACACTCTTTCTAGTGCATACAATAAGTATTCTTATGTTATAGACCATATATGGAATTGTGACGAAACAGGTTTATAGGTAGGAAGGAATTGTGGCTTGTGGGTAGTTACCAAGAGAGGGAGATGAAACATGCCAAAGATTTTGCCTAAGAAAAGGGAGTGGATAACTATTCTATGTTGTGTCAATGCAACTGGCGCGTTAATTCTAGGATTTTATCCATTCAAAGGAAAACATCAATTGAAAAACTATATACAAAATTGTGAACTAAGTGCATGCATGGATGACTAAAGAACTTATTTTAAATTGGCTTTGTCACCTTTTTACATCTATACCAAGTGGTGTCTCACCTAAGAGCATACACCTATTGATTCCAGGTGGCCACAGAAGCCACATTGGTGTGCAAATAATTGAGGAGGCAAACAATTTGGGCATTGACTTATTAACATTTCCTACTAATACTGCTCAAAGATTGAAACCCCTTGATGTTAGTGCGTTTGGCCCTTTCAAGAACTATTTCGGGTTAGAGTGAGATTCATGGAAGGAAAAGAATCCAAGGGTTGAGGTGAAAAGGTTTGAGATAGAAGAGCTTGCAAGTAAATCCTTTAAAAGGGATTTCACACCACCAAATATCAAGGTTGGCTTTAGGAGGAATGGAATATGGCCACAAAATTATGATGCTCTTATGCATGATATTGGTTGTAGCCAGGAATTTCATGTAAATGGTCAAGAAGAAGGGCATGTCCAAGAAGATGTCAAAGTGTAAGAAGAAATGGATGAATAGGAAGATCCAGTTGCAACTGATAATATCATTTCCCTCTCTCAAGGACACTTCTATGGTGATGATGATGAACATGTAAGTGAAACACAATATAATCATAAACCAATTGACAATAACATGGAGGTTGTTCTGCCAAATGAATCACATGAGACTTCTTCTGCTGATATTGTTAATGATTGTGTTGATCATGCAATGGACAATGAGAATGTGGTTGAAAAAGACATTGTTGATATTGCACTAGGAAGAAACAATGACCAATTGACATTTCCAAGCGAGGTAATCCCACCATAATGGTTGGAAGAAGCCATGATGAATATGAATAAACATAATGTCTCAAGAACCAATGAAGAAAGCATGAACATGCCTTCACAACCAACATAATTGAACAGTGAAATAGTTCATATTTTTGTGGACAATAGATCAATGGAAGAAGATAGTGCACATAATGAGGAATCATACAGAGAGAACAATATAGTTCAATCATTTATCCCAGATATTGAAAGAAAAGTACCAAGAAATGACATGCAAGTGGTAGGGAATGATAATTTACTTAGTCAGTTCTTAAAGCTACCAGTGGAGAGAGTGTCAATGAAAAAAAGAAAGGAACACTAGGTAGTCTTCGTTTGGGATGAAGTTCATAGTTACTCACCCCAAAAGACTATACAACCCTATTAGTTGATTCTAAACAAAAGAAACTTGAAATTAAAGAATTAAAATAGAAAAAGAAGGATTTAGCTAAGGAAAAGAAGGCAACAAGGATTGTTGCAACACAACTTTGAGCATAGGAAAAAATTGAAAGATATAAAGTAAGGCAAGAGAAGGAACATAAAAAACAATTAGCAAGGCAGGAAAATGAAGAAATAAAGGCTCAATAACCCCTTCAAAAAGAACAAGGGATGACATATATGGTTGATAATGATGCAAGCACAGTTAATGAAACTTGGATGATGTCAAACACATTGGACCATATTGCAGAAAATACACCATTATTCCAATACCTCATAAGAATTCAAGTCCCTTGCTATCAGAATGGGGGTTTACACACTTGCTTTATTTGTACCAGTGAAAGTATCAATCATATGCATGCTTATTAGACAACTCCACTTAATGCAGCGGTTGGTAGGGCAAGTGTGAGTTATGGGTACTCAATTCCTCCATGGCTACAAGGGGAAAATTAGACTCAATCATATGGCAGTAATCCAACACATCCTAA
The DNA here is from genome assembly GCA_000404065.3 of Pinus taeda. Classification (NCBI taxonomy): domain Eukaryota; kingdom Viridiplantae; phylum Streptophyta; class Pinopsida; order Pinales; family Pinaceae; genus Pinus; species Pinus taeda. Next base: position 171,544 of record APFE030029490.1, read on the forward strand.
TCAACCATTATTAGGTAGGCCAACCTACATGGATCAAGTAGTGAACTCAACAAGTTTGGGCATTGAAGATTCTGGAGGCCATCAAGAATATGGGTGTCATATGTTTTTTGTTGTAACCACATTATGGTGTGAATTTTGGATGGATTTCCTCTTTTTATTGTCACATGAGGATTTTGACTTATAATCTAGGTCATTTATTCCATATTTTTTGTAGCGTTGTAATCAAAAGCCATTTTAGAAGCAACATTCACAGTCTATTAGAATGGAGAAATCCTAGCTGAGAATACTAAGGGAATTTTTGTTCTGCATTTACATACCAAATGATTACATCACATTTCTCTTTGATTTGTTAAATAAATGACAAATGAGGGAATAGTGAAATCTTAAAAACTCACTTTTTATAATTTGAAAACTCCATAAAAAAATGAATAGTAACAATAAACAATTTTGGTCGATGTAAGCATGACAACTCCATTTATTTTGGTGGTCATTTTCAACCTCTGAATTTCTCCCTCACTATTACAAATTGAAAATAGATTCAATTCCAATTGACTATGCTTATAGGGGATAATTGTTCTTCCATTGCAATTGGATTAATTAGAGCTTATTCCAAGCACAAACCCTCATTTCTGCAAACAAACGCAACAAACCAATTATGGTCTATGAAATTTAGTATACTTATTTTCTGTTTTTTTTTTTTTTTTTATGGGTTGAAGATTATGGCTAATAATAAATTGACAAAAACCAATTAAATGTAGGATGGAAATCATGTAGTTTATCCATAACCAAAATTTTCAACCCAATTGTCCAACACTGACACTCCATATGAATGAGGATGGATTAAATCTATGTTTCAAGTTAGATTACATTGTTGAGCACAATTTTACATCACAGTAAGGAACATTCTACAACGGAAACTTTCATTAGCTGAGCACAATTTGGCATTTCATTAGTGATTTAACAGGTTCAAATTTTATCTAATTCAAGGGATCTAATATACTAAGTTAGAAACAAAACATTGCAACAGTGCCAAAATAAATGTTGAGTTGACTGAATTCTACATGTATTAGGTAGATGAAAACATCATGATTCCGTTGAATCAAAAAATTTAAAACTTTTTAAAGAAATAAATTGACAAAAATCTTGTTATGACCAGAGAAGAAACTGTGAGGAAAACATAGTTGATGACAAGAAATAATACCACATAGTTCAATTCAATTTTATTGATTGATAATGACTCCATTGAATGAAACAAATTCAAAAAAAACTAATGAAACAAATTCACAACTGTCTTGATATGAGGAAAGAAGAAAACGCGAGCAAAACACAGTGGATGACAAGAAAAAATACCACACAAAAATATTTAAAAAGTTGATATGTCATGACTTTATTAAATCAAACAAATTCAAAATAAAAAATTCACAACTGTCTTGTTATGACCAGGGAAGAAAATGCGAGAAATATTTAGTGGATGACAAGAAAGAATCCTAGAAGCATATGGACATGTTTAAAAGTCACAAACTCAAAATGAAACTCATCTTCAACTTCCTTAGTATTGGAAATTCTGTAAATTTGTTTATCTCAAGGTGTTTTTAACTCCACAACTCATGTCACTACTTAATAGTCAACTAAAATGTATATCAAGATTCAAAATTGAGACAAACAATTGGATTAAATCTGTGTGTCAAGCCTAGATTACATTACTAAGCACAATTTTACATCACAGTAAAGCAGACTCTACGATAGAAACTTTCATCAATTGAGCACAATTTGGTATTTGCTTAGCGATTTAACAGGCTCAGATTTTATCTTGTTGAAGTGATCTAGTACACTGAGTCAGAAACACAACATTGCAAAAATAATAAAAGAAATATTGAGCTGAATAAATTCTGCATGTATTAGGTCAATGCAAACATTGTGACTCCATTGAATAAAAAAATTCAAAATTTTTTAATCAAACAAATTCACACTTTTCTTGTTATGACCAAAGAAGAAACTAAGAGGAAAACATAGTGGATGACAAGAAAGAATAACACACGATTCAATTCAATTTTGTTGATCTGTCAAGACTCCATTGAATCAAACAGATAAATAATTTTTTAATAAAAAAAATTCACAACTTTCTTCTTATGACTATAGAATAAAAAGTGATAAAAACGCAATGGATGACAAGAAATAATACCACACAATAAATTAAAAAAGTTGAGTTGTCATGACTCCATTGAGTCAAATAAATTCAAAACTTTTTAATCAAATAAATACACAATTGTCTTGTTATGAACAAAGAAGAAAATGTGAGAAAAACAAAGTGGATGACAAGAATTAAGAATCCTAGAAGCATCTAGGCATGCTGAAAAGCCACAAACTCAAAATGGAACTCATCCTCAATTTCCTTAGTATTACAAATTTTGTAAATTTGTTTATCTCATGGTGTTTTTAACTCCACAACTCATGCCAATACTTAATATTCACTTGAAATGTATATCAATATTCAAAATAGACACAAACAATAGACATCAAAATAGTTAAAATACTCCAAAAATTATATAGAAAATTAAAATAAATCTATAAGTTCCTAATTCTATGGAAGATACATTATGGATTACATGATGAATCTGTAGAAATTCTGACTGTAGATCAACCTGATAATGCAATATAACTAAAGAAAAATATTTGAATATGCTTCTACAATCATTTAGCAGAAGCTTAAGATATTTGAGCAAGATCAAGCGGAACACATATAACAAGAGAAGAATCAATGCACATGAAACACAAAAGAATACTCAGGGGAAAGTCTCAGCTAAAAAAACCACTATCTGTATTATCATACAAGGTGGAAATATATTAGAATTACACAAAGCCTTAGCTCTGACAGCTAGCTAGTGCTAAGTACAATCCTCCTGGATGCTCACAGGGAAAAAGGCTTCTCACAAACCTTCTCCTCTACCCTCCAAGCCTCCTATTTCCTTGTGAAGTTTCTCCTGAGTGATCCAT
>APFE030029490.1:174547-185702 GCA_000404065.3 Pinus taeda
TTGGGATGTGAATCCCAACGGTCACCACATGTACTATAAATATGTATCATTTGTGAATAAAAATTGTATTGCATGCTTTATCTTTCATATTTTCTCTCGTTCACCATGTGTGTTTAACAGAATACAGCCAATCCGTGCAACCATTCGCGATCTCGTCGGCTCCAGGTAAGAGGCGCTTCCCTTAGCTCCATTTCTATACCATTTTTTATGTATTTGATTCCTGTTTGATCCTCTACAAGGGGGATTTTCAAATTTAGGGCTTCGCCCCATTAGCGCGGGTATCCAGCACGGACCCGCGCTAATGGGGTAAATTACCCAAGGGCGCCGCGCCATTAGCGCGACTGTTTTAAAAACAGCCGCGCTAACCGCGCAACTCAAACTTTTAAATAGATTTACCCATTCTATTTAAATTTCTCCTGGATCATAATTTTTCCAACGTTCTAATGATGGTGTGTTTGTCCTTGTGGGTGCAGGAAACAAGTCAAAATGGTGGTAGACTGGAAAGAAAGAGAACATGATGTTGTGGACGCCTTGGCAATTGAGGATGAGGGGTGCATGAATGCTCTGAGGGATTGTGGCCTCAAAAAGTTCTCTTACATCATATATGCGGTCTCAACCTAAGTTGCTACAGTTCATAATCGATGCTTGGGATGTGGACGACCCAGTGTTTCGTTTACGGAACCAGACCTTAACGCTTGAGGTTTCTGATGTATACTTCATCACCAGGTTGTCACGAAGAGGGGAAGTTCCTATTTTGACAGGCAGTAGACCTTCTGGGGAGAAGGTTGGTGAAGTAAAAGCCCGAGTGTGCCCGGAAGCACAATTTGGGAGACAGAGTGCTAAGGTGGCTATCAACACCATCCATAATTTGACACTCAAGGCAATTCTATTCACCATCACACATGCAGCTGGGGTACAAGCGCCCCATGAGGCAAGCAAGAACCATCTGATACTCGCGACGAAATGCCTCAGCCCCACCGCCTTTAATTGGGCTGCAGCGGTGACCACTAATATCAAAAGATAGCTCACAAATTGTAAGCGTGCAAATGTGAAACAGTTCGCATATGGCTCGATTGTGGTATCATTCTTCCTGGAGCGAATACCACTTTTCCAGATCCAGAGAGCCGTGGTGGCAGATCCATTACCACGAGAGCCTAGAATGGCTCGCTGGGCAGCACTGATGCCCAGAGGAGGAGGAGGCCAGGAGATGTCATGGCATCCCGAGTTCTTCTTATGGCTACGTCGACACCTGATTGTGATCCAGGATTGGCCTTATGCAGGAACCAGTTTCATGGGAGACCCAGACCTTCCATTACCAGAGGGGGAGGAATGGGAGGAGGAGTTAGGTATGAACTCCTTGATTTTGATGTTTTATGTATTTCAATTTTTTTTGTCTTTTTAATACATGACTGTTCTGATGACAATTGTATTTATATGCAGACATGGGTCCAGAGCGACCAGCCGGCCTATCTCCTACAGTGCGGAGAGGTCAACCCACAGCCGACCCTCAGGTAGGGGGGACCGTGGGGGAGGAGCTGATACAGAATCTCAAGGGGCTTGCCCAAGGGATTCCAGGTTATGCCAGATTGGCAGATGTGCCCTTCGTGTATCAGAGGCACACAGTAGGGGTGCCGACTCACGTCCATCGTCTGCTGAGACGATTGGTGCACGCGGTGATGTGCTATCATGAACACCACCGTGATTAGACTCCTAGGTTTTATTTTCTGCAGATTTTTTGAGAGACATGCGTCTCAGATGTACGGAGAACACAAACTCTATCCAGACATGTACATTTATTTTTTGAGCGCCTCAGTGCGCCACACGATATATATATATACCCGATGTTATGGTTTACTGTATTTTATGCTTCTTGTATTATGTTGATTTACATATTATGCAAATGTCTATCCAATACATAGTTAGCTAGTGCATCGGTTACTACATTAGTCATCTTGGAATATGTTGATAAGTAATGAAATCAAAATCTCTTTCCAATAACTTAACACGTAAATGCCAACCTTAAATTCGCTTGATCTCTGACGGAATACCGCCCGTTGAGCTGGTTGGACTACAGTGAGAATCTAAGTTTACAACCAATGTGTGAATTCCGAGGTTAATTGCCTCAGCTAATAATTCAATCACAGCACTATATTCAGCAACATTGTTCGTTGTACAACCTAGACACACCCCTTGAATATCTACTAACTCACCACGAGAATCGTAGATCACCCATGCCGCAGATGACAAGTTGCGGGTACTGCGGGAAGCACCATCAGCGAAACCAACGTAAGGCGATCCAGAGATCTGTTCAAGAAGCAAAAGACACAATAAGCGGCAATCATGCTAACACACTGAGATAAAAACTAAATAAACACGCACACACAACACACTTCTGAAAGCATACGTATGTACAAAAAGAGAGAGTGCCTGGACTCAGGCGTAATATTTCTTGAGATAAAGCCCATTTCGGGGCCTGTCAAGGGGATTACCTTCATAATCTATTAAGCTCATAGGCACCTTTTTTAAACTCTTTTCACAATATAGTGCCGTGCCACATAGCTCGTTTTTCCTCTCCCAGTATCGTTAGCTTGATCATGGCGAGTACTTAATCTCCCTCGATGAAAGAGCGGGGGTTAACAGCATTATCGAAGTGAGTTTTCACTCACTTCTTCTGAGCTTCAATAGCTAGGGAGGCCAGACGACGAGTCTCATCCAGCCGTTCTAAGAAAAGAAGTCGCTCTTCTACAGGTGTAGTATTGGGGAGTAACTCGACGGCTAATTTCAGTGAAGGAATCTCACACTCAATGGGAAGGGTCGCCTCCAGTCCGTAAACTAACTGAAAGGGAGTAAAACCGGTGGCATCCTTCACGGAGGTACGGTAGGCCCACAAAGTGGAGAACAACATCAGATGCCAACTAGACTTGTGCATGCCAACAGTTCTTTGAAGCATCGTGACCAAAACCTTGTTCACGGCTTCCACTTGACCGTTTACCTGAGGATAGTACGGAGTCGAACTATCATGCCTAAGACCTAGCTGAGTTGTTAACTCGGCCATCATGTGATTATGAAAATGTTTTCCGTGATCAGTGACGATGGCTTGTGGAACTCCGAACTGCGAAATAACATGACTAAACAGAAACTGCATCGCGGTGTGACCGTCTTCTAACAATGTAGGCATCGCCTCGGCCCATTTCGTAAAATAATCTACGGCAACGATGATCTATCCAGGCCCCCCGGCTGAGCGAGGGTTACAGGTCACATAATCGATGCCCCATTTGGCAAAGGGGTCGACGGTTACAACAGGGTGCAGCAGAGCAGGGGGTGCACGCATCTTCCGTTGGTAAATCTGGCATTCATGACAGGAACGGACAGAAAGAATGCAATCCTTGAAAATGGAAGGCCAGAAATAGCCAGCACGGAGGATTTTTTGTGCAGTGGCATATCCAGACATGTGATCGCCACAAGCACCAGAGTGGCAGTCATTTAGGACTCTCTCGGCTTCTTCGAAGGTTAAGCATCGGCGAAGAACCGAATCAACACCGAGACGGTACAGGGTGTCCCCAACGATGCGATATGGTTGGGATTGGTGTCGAATCTGTCGACGAGTGTCCTTAGAGGTTTCAAGACGGAAAGAAGAAGTCTGCAAGTAGACAATAATGTCCCCGTACCAAGGATCAAGGGTGCTGATAAGGAAAAGGGTTTCGTCTGGAATAGAATCCTCTATCTGAGAGGAGGTAGCGGCGGATGGCAAAGAACACAATAGTTCAGTGAAGACGAGTGATTTCTTGGACTTGGCAGTAGTAAATTCCAAGTCAAACTCTTGGAGGATGACGATCCACTTTGAGTATTTGCCCCCCAGCAATTGTCGTGACAGAATATAAGTCATGGGGTTGCAATCGGAGATCACCGTCGTAGTACGCAACAAGATATAGTGACGGAACCGTTGGACAGCGCAAACAGCAGTGAGGGCCAACTTCTCGACGTATGCATATCAAGTTTCCGTATCGAGCAAGTTGCGACTAAGGTAGTAAATGACATTTTTGATGCCATCGTCGTCGTCTTGTACCAAAACCATACCTATGGTGGTATCAGCAGCGGCCAAGTATAACATATAATCACGATGATAATTTGGAGATCGCAACAAAGGGGCGGAAACTAGAAGAGTTTTGAGACGTGCAAAAGACTCCTCAGCTATGGCATCCCATTGAAATGGGGTGTCACGCTTAAGTAACCGTGTGAAACCCTTTGCCACTTCGGCATAGTTTGGGATAAATCGTCGTAAGAAATTAGCTTTGCCCTGCAAGCTCTGCAGTTGTCGCAAAGTAGCAGGCGGAGGAAGATTCAAAATTGCCTCGACTTTAAGGGGATCCAAGCAGATGCCCTCTCGGGAGACGATAAACCCGAGAAGTCGGCCAGATTCGACGCAGAAGACACATTTATGCGGGTTTAGACGGATATTATGTGTCGACAGCGAAGAAAAATCTCGCGAACATGTGATGGGTGGTCCAAGCGCTTAGCTGAATGAGCGGGAAGGTCATCCAGATAAGGTTGTACGATGTGCCGAATATCGTGAAAGGCGTAAGACATCGCAAGCTGGAAGGTGGCGTCGGCATTTTTAAGGCCGAAGGGGAGCTTTTTGTAACCGAAAGTACCCCACGGACAAATAAAGGTCGTCTTGTGTTGATCAGCGGGGGCGATATTAATCTGGTTGTAACCAGAAAAGTCATCCATAAACGAATATATTTCACTACCCTCACATTCGTCAATGAGTTGGTCAATGAACGGTGTGGGGCAGTTATATTTTGGGCAGGCTCGATTAATGTCGCGATAATCGACACAGACGCGAATGGTACCCTGTTTTTTATCTACAGGGACAATATTTGAGACCCAATCTGTAAGTGGGATGGGATAAATAAATCCAGCTTTAAGAAGTTTTTCAACTTCCGCTTTGATAGCTGCCGCCTTACGAGGGTGCACGAGACGCAAACGCTGGCGAACAGGTTTGGCTCCGGGACATGTAGGTATCTCATGCACTACGATGGATGGATCGATACTGGGCATCTCTTCGTAGGACCATGCAAAAACGTCACGAAATTCGCGAAAAAGCGCTATATATATTTGAATCTCCTCAGGAGTGCAAGTGACTCCTATATAGATGTTCTCGACAATCCCTGGTTTAATAGAGATGTCGATGGGTTGGGTCTACGTGATGTTCCCTAAATTCCCTTCATACGATGTTTGATAAATCTGGATGGGCGTCTGAAGAGGCTGTGAAGGGAGACATGGAGCAAATCGCTCGAGACAAAGTAGTGTTTCCCGGAGGGTAGGGAGAAAGGAGGAACGGTGGTGAAGATGGGACCATGGACGTTCTTCAAGAGACATGGTCTCTATAATGGCCTCGTCGAAAGGAAATAGTTCCTTTAACAGATCCGAGGAGGTGCTTTCTCCAAACCAGGGAGGAAAATCATCTGAGTCAAGAGCCCCACTTGAAGCAGCGGGTTCAACATGAGGGGCCGATGCAGCAACGATTTCGATGTAGTTGAGCTCAGCTAGACTCAATGGCATCTCCTCGCCCCACGATTCTATCTGGTCCACGGGGGGATGGCCCAAGGATCAGAACGAACTGAAATTATAGAGATAGAGGCGAGGTTGGGATGCGGGAGGGAGAAAACACCCATAAGGGAGGGATCTTTGAAGAGCCCGGCTCCCACACTCTCAAAAGGAACGGAGGTATGTTCAACGAAAGGTACATTTCCCTCAGAAGAGGAAGCGAAGAAGGAAAGCTGGTCTACCGTGACAATTTTCCCTTGGTGAGGGAAACGAATGACACAGAAGAGGGATGCAGCCACGGCACGCATGGCATACGTCCAACTCCGGCCCAGAAGGAGGTTGTATGTGAGATTCGCGTCAACGACCTCAACTTCTACTTCCACGGTTTTCCCTTCTAAGGTGATTGGCAATCGTTGAAGAATACCATAAGGACGGGATTCTCTCCCATCGAAAGCTTCCAAAGTCGTAGGAGATTGGCTCAGAGTCGGAGACCCGATCGCTTTCCAACAAGCAATAGACATAATGCAAGTTGATGCGCCCTCATCAATAACTGTACGATGAATCGTTTTCGAGTTGATGATGACTTGGATAAGAAAAGCGATCTGATAAGGCAGCCTCGAGACATGGCTCTCGAGATCGAAGGTAATCAGATCTGAATCTGTCGGGTCGATGCCACCGATGGCCGATAGCAGGGACTTCCTCTGAGGGGGGCAGCTCTGGATAACTTCTAAGGCGGACATAGCCGACGGAGCCTGCGCTAAGTCCTCTACGATGCTATAGTGCTGGGCAGCACGAGCATTCGGGTTGTAAGAAGATCGCCTGAGTACTCCTTTAGGAGGGGGTCGGATGGTCATCTCAGTACTTGGTCTCTCAATATGGAGTGGACCAGAGCTGGACGAAGGAGCACTTGAGGGAACCTCGGGCTTCTTCCCGGCGGACGACGGATACTCCTTTTCTCGAGTCGTTACATGAACGGGGATAGATCCAGCCATGAAGACTTGGGAACCAAAGAGAGAAAAAGACGGATCAGCCACCATTTGAGTCTGCTGAGAGGGAAAGGGTTCTTTAAGAACCGCAGGAACACCAGGAGCGCCTTTCAACAAGCGACTAACTTCAGACCGCCTTGGGCAGTCTTTAGTGTAGTGATCCTCCTCACAAATGAGACAAGGATATTTAGGTTTGCGTTTAGCTCCTTCCTTGGCTGGAGGTTTGGAGGATTCCTGTTTAGGTTGCTCAGATTGATTTTTCCCTTTTCCCTTTTTCTTTCCTTTCGGGGCCTTACCCGCCGTGGTGGACTGGACGGTGTTGACCTCGGAAGTACTACCAGAATTTGAACCACCCTGAGAAGTGTTTTCGTTAGAAGCACCTGAATTTTGTTTCCCAGGGTTTGAAGATGATTTTTTAGAGGCCGGGTTCACAGAGCCAATAACTCCATCAACAGATGGCTTCGGCGGAGCCTTAGATGTACTGGGTCTCGGGGCATCCGGCAAATACTCATACAAGGTACATGACTGAGAGTAAACTAAGTCCAGGTATTGAGCGTGCACGATCGCTTGCTCTTCAGTCACGCAGGCTCCCATAGCAATGTCCCGTGCAATCTTAGGGACAAAGGAAGTCGTGAACCAATCGGTGAGGAGTTGATCAGGAATCCAAAACTTGATCAACCGGCGACGCCTCCTCCATTCATTTATATGATCGGAGATATGCGTAGCTGTATCCTGCTTAAGAGACGTAAGGAGATGGGTCCCTGTCTCGTACCGAATGGGTAACTGAAAGTGAGTAAGGAATGCCATAGCCAATGAATTAAAATCCTGAAATGACGCGTGGGTCAATTCAATATACCATTTAGCGGCAAAACCAGTGAGAGTCCTTTGGAAGAGGCGAAGTCGAATCGAATCATCGAGCCATGAATTAGACGAACACCATAAGTGATACGTCATTACATGGGCTTGAGGGTCCTCTCCGGCTTTGCCGTCGAATTTGGGACAATCGCTAGGTATCTTAGTTGGAACTGGTGGCCATTGTGGATTATGCAAAATGGGATCATTTGTTAACTTTGACACATCGGGCTATTCCAACGTCGCTAGAAATGGTAGCTGCGGGTTGAAGGACATTTGTGGATATGAGGTAGGGCCAGAATTCCATCCAGTGGATGGTTGCCCCCACTGGCCTTGTCCCGATGGAGCAGGCCCAAAAGGGCCTTGTCCAGAAGGATTTTGTCCGTAAGGATTATTTCCGGAACCGAATGGTTGATACTAGTTCTGCCCCCCAGCGCCCCATTGGTTACCATACTGCCCAGCAGGTTGTTGATAATTTTGATTAGGGTTGGCCTGCGGCTGTTGGTAATTTTGATACGGGGTGATTTGATTTTGCCCCTGGGGTTGCTGGTATCCATACTAAGCCTGGGAACCCGGCGGCATTTGATGAGAAGGTTGGGATTGATACCCACCTAAATAAGGAGGCTGGGATTGATACCCACTTGAATAAGGAGGCTGGGATTGATACCCAACTGAATAAGGAGGTTGGGCCATCTGGCTGGAAGGTTGTCCTGGTTGGATTTGAGACGGACCCATTTGCCCAGAGGGTTGAGCTTGCTGAGCGATGGGTTGCCCTTGCGCAACCGAAGGTTGTCCTTGTAGACCAGATGGTTGATGGGGTTGAGCAGTGGGCTGGCCTTGCTGTGCGTAAGGCTGGCCCCCTTGCCCAGAAGGGTAGCCTTGCTAGTTTCTGGTTTGACCTTGCTGACTGTAAGGTTGGCCCGAGTTCCCATAGGGTTGCCCCAAAGGGTATCCCTGTTGGGGCCCAGGTTGTCCTTGCTGAGCATAGGGTTGTCCCAGGTTTCCAGAAGGTTGCCCAAGATATGTATAAGACGGACCACTAGAGGCTAAAGGTTGTCCTTGATAAGGTTGTCCTTGCGAGCCTCCAGGTTGACTTGGGTAGTTCTGGCCATAATATTGTTGCCCATGATTAGGCTGTGAGTTGGATGGTTGGCCCTGGTAGGGTGGTCCTTGGGATGGCTGTCCTTGACCTGGACGGAACTGGCCACCGCCATATCTGGCGGTACCCCAAGCCACACTCAATGGAACTGAAGCCTCAATATAGGGCTCAGTTGGCAAGGAGATATACAAATGATGATTAACATGATCATAATAGGGGCCTTGCCCGCTTGGGTTCTAGGCATTATGCAAGTATTGGGAATATGCCCTCCCTACCGAAATAGCATTAGAAAGAGGTGGGGCACCACTTGCGGGATGGAAAACTCTAGCAGCATGTGCCGATGGACCACTTTGTACCGGGCCTCGAGATGGGCCAGCAATAGAAGTCACAGCAGAAGACACCGTAACAGCACTAGCAACTGGAGTTGATGACGCGACACAAACGATCGGATTGGTTGGAACTGCTGTAACAGCAGTATGGTGAACTTGGGAAACAAATGGTCCCGTAGTAGGGACAATCCTTTGATCCCACATAGAAGAGGAAGTCGCAGAGTTCATAGCATCCCTTAGAGATCTATAGCGCGTCGGCATTGTGATACCGAGAGGCGTAACAGTGTAGGGTGTAGAGATAACAAGGGATGTAGCCGCAATGGGAGTATCAATACTCGACATAACGGGCGTCCCACTCGACATAGGAGATGTATCCTCCAAGTCGGAAGAAGCCATCGGAGATGCGACACCAACAGGAGTAGTGGGAAAATCCTCTTCAGAGGGCTCCCAAACAGGGTTCCAAAACAAGTTGTAAAGCTCGTCCTCTGGAGCACGAGAGTTCAACGGTTGGACACTCGGAACAATAGGGAGAGTGTTGCCACAAACCAGTGTCTCAGGGGCAGCAGAAGATGGAGACCCTTGGTCACTTGGGACGGGAGACGGGATCGATGGATCCGCCAGGATGATCAAACAAAGACCCTAAACAAACTAATGATAAGAGATCCTACTCAAAACTAAACGCGAACAAGATCTACCAAGGTGAATGTTATTGTGGCCGAATAAATTTTTATGACATTAGGACACAACTTGACCTTTTCATGTTTTAAAAGTCGAGAAAAGGACAAAAGATGACTCTAGTCACCTTCGAATGTTTAAAGAGCCCGAAGTGACAAATGCTCAATAGAGCCTTTTCTTTTACAGAGTCCGAAAAGGATCAAAAAGTGACTGCTCTGGAGAAACTAGGCAAGGAGTTTACCAGACAATCTATAAAACTGCTTATACACCTTGGCAATCGTATGAAAACCAAGGACCTTCCGTACTGCAGTCAATCTTCCCGAATGTTGTGTTCGGTGCGTTACGGCTTGTAAGGCGGCAGACACGGCTTCCTATGGATCAAGGATAAAAACCCTAGTGGAGTCTCCCCATATATACGCGACGGTACGTGGGAGCCCAAGTCCGTACTAGACCACAATCGAACCACACCAGGAGGAATCACCCAACCTTAATGCGAGAACAAAAAGTGACTAGGTTTAACGATGTCGGAGCACGTCTCTAGCCTAGACCTCTAGAATGTGAGTGTTATGTTCCAATGCGTTTTTAAGTTCATTCGGTTTATTTTATGGTTGATCTTTAGTTAAGTTTTGATTTCAGGTCCTAACGTATGTGATCTTTCACAATTGCCTAGATGCAAGCTATATACCAAATAATACCATTTCGTTCAATGAATACTAACTACGAGAGGGTTAAGAATTTTCAATCAAACAAAATGAGCACAATCAATCAAACACCCTAATGCAACTAATGGCAAATAAATAAATCTTTTTCTTTGCAATAATACAAATCAACGAAAAGTTCTATTCCATTAACTATTGAACGCAAAAGAGATTATTTGATTTCTTTCCAAAGGCACAATGCACTTAGAATGAATTTTGAAAGACAATAACACCGAGTAAAGAGACAAATTCACTCAATGAGGACACAATGAAATCCAAAGACACTAAAACAGTTCTCCAAATCGAAGGGAAAACAAAGGCTTGTACGAGCTATGTGATCTAAGCTCAAACAAGGCTAGAATGAAATCCAAGCAAGAAAAAGCAAGTCACTCGGAAATCAATCAAAAACACTTCAACAATCACTGAACGAGTGTGAAAAGCAATCACAAAGTTCACTGGACAATCAAAGAACCCAAAACTCCTACAGAACGCTCGACACACACGGCCACTAGATGCCCTAGGGTTGAGGTGTGAAATCGATGGAAAGAGGAAAACACCCGAAGGACAAAGGTTAAGAGCCAGTCAAACAGGGATCAAACACACTCCAGTAATTGAAAAAGACGTGGAAAAATGTAAATCCAAGCTCAGAAGGCAGGCAAACAAGTGGATTAAAAAGCTAAGAGGCCTGGCGTGACTGTCAAGTTGTAACTCGCGCTAAACAGGGATTGGCACGGGTTGTCAGTTAGCAACAAGGGCCACTAGCGCGACTGTCAAAAGGAAAAACACGCTAATGAAGTTTGCCAATTCAAAAAGAAAAATAAGCAGTCCAGGGCTCGGTTTACAGTATCCAGGAAAGATAGGAAGCAAGAGGCAGCAAGAAGCTCAATTCCAAAAAGCTATCCAAGCAAGCAAACAAGAGAAAACCAAAGAGGCAAGACAAACTCCAAATTGTTCAGTCCGTAAACC
>APFE030029490.1:186572-272179 GCA_000404065.3 Pinus taeda
TTGGATTCAGTTGGTGAATGAGTTGGATAGAACTTTCAGAGGTTGATTAGTTCAAAACTTTGCCCAAAAAGGTTGGCGTGATTGCGACTCTGGGACAGAGCGCTAATGGCGCGCCCCTTTTATAGGATTTTCCCCATTGGCGCGGGCATAACACAGTGGGCCAGCGCTAATGTAAAAAGCGTTGTTTTTAAGGGCAAGGAGCAGGAGATGTCTTCAGGGCATATGCAGCTCATGTTCAGGGGTGAATGATGCAAGTGGTTTCAAGTCTTGTCACTTCTCATAAGTCTCGGAATGAGTTCTCCAAGATGCAGGAGAGGGGTAACAGGGACGGTGACAAACGGTGACAAATTACTGTGTAACAGTGTCCAGTAGATGACTGATCTTAGATTTCCTTTAGTATCCAACTTCTGGATGCTGATAGGAAATTTGTCTAACAGATAATATAAAACATGTGAAACAATACAAATGAGTACTTGAAGACTCTCTCAGTAGGTAGTCTAATGAATTTCTCATGCATTCTGTCTTCTATGAACTAAGCATAGTTGTACATTGTAGCAAGAGGCTTGCCTAGACAAAAGATGGAAAGGAAAGTAGGAACAACCTCATCCACATGCACATCTGAGGTGTAGCCTAAAATGCAGGAGAGCATGGTTATGATTTGTCTACCTCTCTCAGAAAAAATGGTGGCAGCACATGGTGGACTTTCTATAGGAGTGTAACACTCCTCTATGATGAAAATTTGGAAAATCTGGGTTATCCTAGGAAAGTCTAATTTGGTATAGAGGTCCACCAAGCCTTCAATATAAAGTGGGGTCTCATTGGGGCTTGGTTGGACTTGCAACATTTGATTTATGGATTTTGTAGTGATGGTGAACAAAACTTACTGGACAAGAGTGACAATGGCTCTTTCACTAAGAATGTAGCAAGCTTGGTAGAACTGAATGATTTCTGGGAATGGATGTACTTCTAGGAACAAATACTTGGGAAAATTAGACTCCCAAAGGTGAATGTCATTATTCTCGTTCAAAAATTTATCTTTACTCCAGCAGTGGAACTTTAGTAGGTAGGCAGGGGAAGCAGTGTCCTTAATTTGAAAGTCTTGGTCTTTTAAGGCAAGGTGGTCAATGTCCAGATGCGGGGTTTGCAGAGGTATAACATCCAGAGAGATTTGGGAAGCCATAATTGGGTTTACTGAATTGAAAAAGGCTTTCAAAGGTTTCAAGAGTGAAGTTTAGAACGTCTAGTATAGTGGGAGGGTAGTTACAGCCTGTGAAATAAGGTTTGGGGTGTATAATACATTTCTCTCCAATTTAGGAAAGTTTCTTAATTAATTCAATTAATTAACCTTTCAATTAAAACTGTGGATTTTCAAATTCAAGGGTTGTTCTGGTTTTTTTCCAAGAATACCTAGAAATTGGCGAATTGACATGCAGACTAGGTTCTATGGTAACTACAAAAAGTACTGAAGCTTCAACTATCAATTCGCTGCTTCAATTGGGTACCCATAGCATCTTCGGGTGGTAAAAATGGCTGAATTAGTCACTTAGAGGTTCAAGGTGTCAAATGGCTTAGCAGCATTTTGCAATGAAAAATGAGTGAAAAGAGCAATTTGGGGCTTTTTTGGCCTTTTAACGAGTAACGATAACATTTTGACGCTGAAATAATTAAATGAATAGTGAGAAGTTTTTGATTTAAGTGGGGAGGTGGTTTTATGTGCCATCGTACAGCTTTTGGATGGCAGGTGGTATTTTTCATGAGCACGTGATCTAACCTGTTGCCGCCACCTAGCAGAATAGTGCCCAGGCAAAACCGCGAATCTCGCATGCTCTCAGGCTGTTATCGGTCGGATAATGAATGTGCACGATATGATTGTACACCGTCAAATCTGGGGACAGGATATCGGAGGGATATTGCATAGTTGAGTTGCACGGATGGAATCGAGAAAGTGATTTGGTGGGGCCCGAGATTTAATTACAGATAATTGTAATTTTTTAACCAATAATGTCGGGGTTTTCAATATAAACAAATGGTTAATTAAGGTGGTACCATGGGTTATATGGAGGGGTTTTCTTTAACTGCACCAAGGGTTGGTGGGTTAAAAAGGGTTATAGGGAAATACAAAGTGGGGGATGTTAATTACATAATGCGAGGGCATGGAAACTTAGGATAAAGGGTTTTTGTGGGTTTTAGAGGGGGAAAGAGAAATTAACAAGGGGGGAAGTGATATTTGTAATGGGAAATGGGTTTCACACTAGGGAAAGGCGTTTTGGAAAGGGGGATGATTTTTGAAGGGTAATTTCTAGGGAGATGTGTGAAACCAAAGGGTAAAAGTCAAATGAGGGGAAAAAGGTATTTATAAGTGATGAAGGGATAATGGGGAAATTATCAAATAAGCATGTGAGGGTGTAGTGAAATGAGGGGAAATTAGTAAAGAAGCTTGGTGAATATCCTTTCTTTCTCACAATTCCTCCTGCACATGAAACATAGGATTAATCATGATAAATATGCTTTTGATTTATCAACCTTGTGTATTTGCAACATTTCTTCTACCTACCCTTTATTTACCCTAACATTTTATCTTCATTTATTGGGTGTATTTGAGCTTGCTGACCCTTTATTTCCTTCTCTTTTGATAAACAAACTATCTAATTCTAACCTTATAACTTCCAATGGCTCAGATTAAACTGATGAGCTCATTCTTATTCTCTACCTAATTATTGATCTGCAAAGGTTAAACAGTTTGGATAGATCTTTATTATCTATTTATCAACATGAAATTTAAAGCATGAATGAGTCAAGATTAAGCTATTTTGACCATCATGGATTGTGGCATTTCTGACAAGCTGCATACAAACTTTTTTTACAAAGTAAAGCAAAAAGAGTGGCATTTGAATGTTCACACTTTCATGATCTATTTTTATTCTCTTTTTGGAGTTCATATTTTTTACTTTTTTTATCTTTTTCTCTTTCTTTTTTTCCTTTGATTATTCTTTTAGGACATACACTCTTCACATTTTTTTATTTTTAATATGGAAAACATCTTACAGAAAGCAAAAGTATGTACAATATTACAAGACTAACCATAGCCAATTCAAAATTATGAATCCTATTATTATAGGACCCTAACAATGGCTCCACGTGGGGATGGCATTTCCTGTTGAAATGTCAAGAACTTTAAGATCAGTAGCCTTTGGAACTGTGACTGTAATTAACTTGTAAACTATTTTTCTATGATTCTGCTTTATTCATACTTATGTTGGTGAACCTCTCAAAGCTCAGGGCCTTCTCGCTGGGCTTCAACTTTAAAATATTATCATCCAATCCAATATAAACTCTGCAATGTTATATACAATGAGCAAAGTAAAATGGACTATTGTTAATCTGTGGATAAGTAGTGCTTCAGCATTCTACCATTCACTGGTCCTCCTAGTAGATATGTTCCATCTAACTGTCTCAAGAAAAATGCATTGTTACCTTTGTAACCATAAATGATGTAAGGTCATTTCCATAGGAAATCAAATTTTTCATGTTTACCCTTCTCTTCTCGTCTAGAATCCCATTTTAGAACTTTAACACTTTCACCTATGTAAAAATCATCAGCTTTGGTCTTTTTGTCAAAAATCTTCTTGATTTTATCCTAAATTACTTGTGATTTGACAAACTTTTTCTCTGGTTTCCTACGAGTGTATTGTCTGATTTATCCTCCTTTGTATATCATTTGGTTCTACTTGCAACTCTTGGATCATTTTCATCACTAGTACTCCTAAAGAGGATGGAAAAACAACATCCATACCATTTATTAGCTGATAAGGAGATGTACCAATGGATTTTTTACTAGTTACTATGTCCGCCCATAAGGCATTGACCAACTTTTTGTTCCATGTCTTATTGTTGTCTTCTAACAATTTTTTGATGATATTAACCAGGGTTTTATTTGAGGATTTTGCAAGTCAATTACCTTGAGGGTAATAGGTAGTGGAATGGACAAGGGTAATATGATATCTGTTACAAAAATCTACCATTTTCTTGGATTTAAAAGCAGTTGCATTATCAGTAATGAGCTTTTGAGGGCATCCAAATCTTGAAAGGATATTGTTTTCAAGGAATGAGATAATGAAAAAGTTTGTGGCTTGTCTAGAAGGGATGACTTCTATCCATTTAGTGACATAATCAATGCTTGTCTAAATCCATTTATGCTAGGCTGAGGAGGATGGGTAAATTTCCCCAATGAAGTCTAAACCCCATTGTTGAAAAGACATTTTTGTGGAGATGGGTTTGAGAGGTAGTGGTAAGAGATTCCTTTTGCCCTCAAATATTTAGCACTTGTGATAGGAGGTCCCATGTTTCTTGCCATCTGCAAAAAGGGTGGGCCAATAAAAATTGCCCTTAGGATCTTATCAGCAGTAGTTTTCCAATATAGATGTCCTCCACAATCTCCTGCATGAAATTATTGCATAATTTTGTCAGCCTCATCTTTCAATAAATAACTTAATAGAATGTCACCATTATCTTTCCAAAATAAATCATTATCTATGATACAATATTTCATTGATTTCATTTTCAAAAATCTAGCTTTAGTTCTAGATAAACCAGGAGGAGCTTGTAATTTTAGTAAAACAAATACAATATCTGCATACCAAGGTGAATCCATAAAAGGTTCACTGATCTGTGGAGTCGCCATCTCTTCCTAATCATCTAGGGCACCAATGAAATTTATATCTAGGGCCTAACAGTTCGATTCAGCCATGATTTTATCTAAACCTTGGCCTTTGATAAGTTTTGTAGGCTTTATTTCTATGTCATATTCCAAAATAGTGGCAATCCATTTGTCTCTCTTTCCTTTAGGGCCATCCTATGTCAAAATGTCATTTGCTACTGAATTTGGAACATAAGCAATTACGTGTGAATATAAGATGTACACTCTGAAATATTTAATAGCTTTTACTAACGCAAGTGCTTGTTTTTCCATTATGTTGTACTTTAGTACAGCATCTCTCAAAGATTTGCTGAAAAATGCAAGAGGTTGCTCATAACCTTGATCATTCTTTTTGCAACATGTTAAATTATGGTATGTTCTATGCTTAGAGTAGTTTACTTATTTTTCTTTTTATTAGCCACATATTAGCAATCACATATACATTAAGTAAAGTGTAGATAGAACATTAAATGATCAACAAAAGACAAGCCAAGACAAGATACACAAGATGTGGTGGCTAGCCAAGGACAAACCCCAATGCGGGGAAACCCTTTGATTAAATCTTCTTTTATCTTCAATAGTTCAGTAGAGAGAAATAAGTATAGGAGGTTTACGCAGTGCATTATATTAGATATCATTTTTGGGATTCAATTGCGTTAAGTAAGTCATTCACGTATGACCATTTCCATGAGAGGTAGTCGTAAGTGACTAATTTCTCATGATTTGAATAGTTCACTTAGCACTCATTGCATCGGGTGATGCTCACAGGGGTGAAGAAGTGGGATTGAAACTGGTGAAATAAATCATATAGCGTCAATCATCACTTCTGGGGCTTGCACCTGATAACCAGGACTTCCTGGGAGGTCACCCATCCCAGATCGCCTTTGGCTCAAGCGCGCTTAACCGTGGAGTTTTCCCCACAATCAAGCCCACTTAGCTTGCTACCCCATTTACAAAACCTTAGCAAGTATTGTGCCTCATGAACCATTCAAGTAGAGATCCCTTCACTCTTTTTGAATTTAACTATAGGGGGTTTATGCAATGCATTATATTAGATATTATTTTTGGGATTCAACTGCGTTAAGTCATTCAAGTATGACCATTTCCATGAGAGGTAGTCGTAAGTGACTAATTTCTCATGATTTGAATAGTTCACTTAGCACTCATTGCATCGGGTGATGCTCACAAGGGTGAAGAAGTGGGATTGAAACTGGTGAAATAAATCACATAGAGTCAATCATCACTTCTGGGGCTTGCACCCGGTAACCAGGACTTCCCAGGAGGTCACCCATCCCAGAACTCCTCTGGCTCAAGCGCGCTTAACTGTGGAGTTTTTCCCACAATCAAGCCCACTTAGCTTGCTACCCCATTTGCAAAACCTAGCAAGTATTGTGCCTCATGAACCATTCAAGTAGAGATCCTTCACTCTTTTTGAATTTAAGTATAGGGGGTTTACGTAGTGCATTATATTAGATATCATTTTTGGGATTCAACTGCGTTAAGTAAGTCATTCACGTATGACCAATTCCATGAGAGGTAGTCGTAACTGACAAATTATCATGGTTTGAATAGTTCACTTAGCACTCATTGCATCGAGTGATGCTCACAGGGGTGAAGAAGTGGGATTGAAACTAGTGAAATAAATCACATGGCATCAATCATCACTTTTGGGGCTTGCGCCCACTAACCAAGATTTCCCAGGAGGTCACCCATCCCAGATCGCCTCTAGCTCAAGCAAACCTTAGATCAAAAAATTCAAACTTGGTCAAACGAGTTGAAATTGACCTCCAATATGTTTGGTCAATTTCTGGTCAACTAGCCCTCAAACAGCTTGAAGAAATAGCCCTTGAATAGCCCCGAAAATGCAATCAAACTGTAGTTGACTGAAGTCAACTTGCTACCGCAAACTAGGGCAATCAACGCCAATCAAACTAGAGGTCATATCACCTTGGTATTTGTGCCAAAATATGTGGCCTACCTAGGAGAGGTAGCCAAATCCGCATTCCTAGATGATCAATGCTTGGTCAACATTGGTCAAAGAGATGACCTACAACCTTTGCGTACTTCTTCCTGCGTCTGCCTTGCCCTACTGCGCCTTCTTTTCCAACCACACGTGTGAGAGAGAGAGAGAGGCTCCTTTGGTGCATAGGAGATAGAGAAGATGAGTGATTGGATGAGTTCCAAATGACTCAACCTCTCTTCTATTTATATGAAATGCTAGGCATGTGTGCCACACGCTTAGCTGTTGGCCGACCTTGACAATTTGTCAAGTAATTAGAAATAAATTCATATCTCCATAAATACTTGTTGGAATCGAATGATCTTTAGATCAATCTTACACCTCTCGATGAGAGTAATCTAGGAAAAAATATCAGTAGCCATAAATGAGGTGACCCACATGGATTTTGGCCCTAGTTTCCAATTTTAACACTCCCTCTCAACTAGGGAGAACTCCATCTGCAATACGTCTGACCATCGCTACTATCCATCCATCAAATGCACTGCCCTACACAGCGTGACCCCTTCTCTGCTCTGTTATGCTCTACCCTGCTCGAACTATGAAGAAAAAGAAATGATCAAGGATGTATCATACCATCCTCCACTGAGCCGGAGTCAGTTTTAGAGTTTGTACCACTCTCACTGATCCCAGATTAGTATCATTGATCCCAAATCAATGGAGGTCATCCTAGCATAGGTGTTAAAATTGGAAACTAGGGCCAAACTCCATGTGGGTCATCTTATTTATGGCAGCTGATATTTTTCTTGGATCCCTTTCATCGAGAGGTGTAGGATTGATCTAAAGATCATTCGATTCCAATAAGTATTTATGAAGATATGAATTTATTTTGATTATGGACAAATTGTCAAACCGGCTAGCAACTTCTGTAGACTCAGAAGCCCAATAATCATGTCTATTCAACCTCTACGTTTTAGTATAAATAGAAGAGGACTTGAAGTCATTTGACACACACACACTCACTCTTGTGATCTCAATTCATCCTATTTTGGGTTTGATGAAGACGAGAGCTAGAGGGAGTGCCCTAGGGTATACGTTGCGCTAGATAACATGCCCTAGAATCTAAATGCAGTCATGGGAGAATAATCTCTATGTTGCTCAAAAAGATAGAAAAGTCGGAAAATCCAGAAAAGTTAGAACTGTCGGAAAATCCGGAACTGCCAGAAAAGACGAAAAACCCTGAAAACCTAGAAAATCCGGAAATGGCAAAAAAGCGAGAACTGTGGGAAAAGCTATAATTTTCAGAAAAGCCAGAATTGTTGGAACTACCGGAAAACCATAAAAGTTGGAAAAGCCAGAAAAGCTAGAAATGTCAAAAAAGTCTGAAATGCCGGAAAAGCCAGAACTGCCGAAAAAGATGGAAAATCTGAAAAATTCAGAAAAGCCGGAAAAGCTGGAAAAACTAGAAATGCCAAAAAGCCGGAACTGCCAGAAACGCTGGAAAATCCAGAAAATCCAAAAATGTTGAAACTGCTGGAAAAGCCAAAACTACCAGAAAAGCCAGAACTGTCAGGACTGTCGGGACTACCAAAACTATCATGAACCACTGGAACTGACGAAACTGCTGAGAACAGCGGGAACTGCCAGAACTTCTGGGAACAACCGGAACTTCAGGAACTGCCGAGAAAAGTCGAAACTGCTAGAACTGTCGGGAACTGTTGAAACAGTCGGAGCATCTATCTCCGAAGGAGAGCTGCAAACAAGGGACAGCTAACTAACATTGGGACAGTTGTATATTACTTAGCAGCAAATACACCAAGCATGCAATGTTACAGCTAGCATGCAAGGGACAACTAGCATGCAACAACAAGCATGCTAAGGACAACAAGCATGCTAGGGACAACAAGCAAGCAAGGTGCGGCTAACACATAGGTCAGGATGGCAACATGGTGCAGCAATTGCACATAATGCATTATAGTGATGGGTATAGTCATGATTAATGAAGCGTGATGAGATGTAGCATAGTGATGACGGGTGTAGCATGTTGCAGCGCGATGAGGTACAGCATGATGATGAAATGCAGCACAACGATGTTGCTTCAACTGATTTCATCTTCTTAGAAATAATCTATGCTTATATCTAGATAAGTCAAAGTGTTGACTTCTGTTGTAAACGTACTATCTCTCTCTCTCTGCTAAACTATTGAAGAACATATAAGAAGAATTG
The DNA here is from genome assembly GCA_000404065.3 of Pinus taeda. NCBI lineage: Eukaryota > Viridiplantae > Streptophyta > Pinopsida > Pinales > Pinaceae > Pinus > Pinus taeda. The sequence goes on from APFE030029490.1 coordinate 195,452, forward strand.
ATCAAGGGTTTCTCCACATTGGGGTTTGTTCCTGACTAGCGCCACAGCTTGTGTCCTCTTGTCTTGACTTGTCTTCTGCGATTTATATTTATGTTCTATCTGCAGTTTACTTTAATGCTAATGTGATTGCTAATCTGGAAAAGATATCGAGCTAACTGTGAAAATTAAAATAAATTGCTCTAGCATAAAACATACATAAAATTAACATGGTATCATAGCTGAGGTGAAGACAATGCCCAAGCAAGAGTGAAAGAGCAATCACCGAAGACAGTTGGGAAAGGACAAAAGGATCAGTGGATTCCTCATCCCTTTTCAAATTCACCGAGGGTGAAGTCGAAATAAAGAATATTATCAGAATGGCGCAGCGGAAGTTTTTGATGGCCTACCTAAAGATCACTTCATTGGGAAGTTTGGATCTAAGTGTGGAAGGAAAGGCGGATGCCTTGGTTGCAATAAGTTCAGCTATTATGCGAAGGAGTGTCTAAATGGCAAAGACACATCTCTTGATGAAGATAACAATCGTTCTGGGGACATCTTCAATGATCAAAGGAATGACAGGTAATGCAGGTCATCAAGGAAATGGTCGATTCTTCAAAGAAAGCAAGGAACCCCAGGTATGAAGAATCAAATGTTGTTTCTGATAACATAAAGAAGCGTTATCTTTCATTGGCCCTCTCCTTCAGATTCTTTGGGAATATGGCTTATTGATTGTAGTGCTTTAAGGCACTTCATCGGATAGATGGGTGCACTCTCTAATATGGTAGAGATGGAAACAATCATGGGATTATACTTGGAGCCGATGCCACCTATCCCGAAAGGGGTGTAGGGAATGTTATTCCTCAATTGAATGAGGCTAACTCAATTCATTTACAGAATCTCTTTTATGTCCCTGATCGCAAGAAGAACCTGGTGTCCATTTCAACAATGGAAGTCAAAGGTTTCAGGGTGGCACTCATCGATGGAAATATACGTGTTTGAAAATGGAGTTTTCAAAGATATTTTTGAGTTCAAGGTTGTATCAAGTTGCAGGAAGTCCACTGGGGACCATTTCCATTGACACAGCACCGGAGGTCTGTGAGTCAGATGGTGACAGGGATGCCTGAATTCAAAAAGAGCATGAAAGTACATGTTTGCGATGTACGAAAGGAAAATCTTACAAGGGGACCATTCCCCTCATGTAGCAGGTCCACAGGTTTAGAACAACCCAAGGAGTTTGAGATTCATGATCGGGAATCTCATGTATACAGGTAGAAAAAAGCCCTCTATGGCTTGAAGCAAAACTCCCCATGCATAGTATGAGAGGATTGATCGTTGTCAGATGAATTGAGATTCACTAGGAGTGAAACCGATCCAAACCATTACCCGAAGGTTGTGGATGATAGACCTCTCATAACGACACCTTATGAGGACGACCTATTTCTAACAGGTGTAGACCCTCTCATTTGCAGAAGTAAGAGGGAGTTGGATTCCGAATGTGGAATGATAAACTACAAGCCTGTGACTACCTCGAGGATCTTAACTTTCAGAAATTATATGGCAATGATTTCAGACTAGATTTGGGAAATGCCTCTAAGTTTCATAAACTCATTCGCATTGATGTTCTTCGTGAACTTCCATCTAGACATATGTTTTGCAATTAGTATGGTGAGCTCATATTTGGTTAAGCCTCAATGGATTGGTGCTAAGAATCTTCTAAGGTATCTTCGGGGCACAATCTCTCATGGATTGAGATACACTGCCAGGAAAATTTGAAACTGCATGATTATTTGAATGTTGAGTGGGCAGGCAGTGTGGAGGATCACTAGAGCACTTCTCAGTGTTGGTTCTCTTTCGATTCTGCTTCGATATCATGGATGAGCAAGACGCAGAAATCGGTTGCTATAAGCACCGCCGAGACTGAATACACAGCTACGAGTATGATCTCGTGTGAAGATGCATGGTTGCAGAAGCTCTTAAGTGAGCCGTTTGTACACATGATGAATAAACAATGTAAACTTTGAAACGGGAACTCATATTGTTACCCGTTTTGTAGAGATAGCAAAAAAGTGACCCGATTTGGAAAAGGGGTGATGCAGAACACACATGTTTTTTTAGAACATAGATTTTGGCACTATAAAAAAATTTATGTACATTGCGTTTTAGAATGGTAGTGTTTTTTATGTTGATTTAAAAAAATGGTAATTCTACACCAAGCCCTTCTTCTTTTTTCTTTTTTCTTTTATGTATGAAATGTAAATAATTATTTTGTAAATTTAATAATTTTTTAGGTGGTTTTTTTTCATATTTTCTTGTTTTTATTTTAATTTTCATTTTTTTGTAGTGAGGTTTTTATTGTTTTGCATATTTTAAAGAAAAAGGTCGATATTTTGAATTTTTGATATTCTACATATTTATGCAGCGTTAATTAATTTTTCAATCCACATGAAATAATTGTTTTTAAAAAACACTATTTTTTAACAATTGACATAAATATAACCATTTTTAACATAAATATAACTAAAAAACTACACGTTTTGAAATTTTTTTCTAATTTTTTGCTAAAGATGACATGTCAAAATCACAATTTTTATAGGAAAATTTTAACTAAAAATGGTTAAATAATAGTTTTTTTTATGAATTTCATGTCAAAAAAAAAGTAATAATCACTGTTTTTTTCAAAAAATAATTATTGACATAAAAATTAATGCAAAAATCACATAATACAAATATTGAACGCATAACAACCTTAATTGAGTGCTTATTCTTCTCATAAAATGTCAAAGTCAAAACATTACAAAAATAACTAATTAATAGTTACAAAAAATGAGTTTGATTTCCAAACATAAATTTAATCAACAATGTCACGTAATCCAAACTCTTCGTCCTCTAGAGTTTCATCATTGTTTTCTTCTACAATAGTTTTTGCTTCCTTTTGCTCATTTTCATCTTCTAATGGATCTTTGATGTCTGCAAATCTCCCAATGTATGTCTTTCCAAACATTCCATGTAATGGTGGTTGGGGTTCCTTTGCCTTTTTTGCCACACGTGATTTAATAAAGTCTCATTTCTTCAACCCAATTTCTTGCATTGCATCTGGAAGAAATTAAAGAGCATTAATTCTTTGCTGAATGAAATTGCACTGTATTGGATCTTTTTCAATTGCAATGTAATTTCTTCCTTTTTGAAGGCAGCATGCTAGTGTTGTACCTAATTATCAAGCACAAAAGAAATTATAAAGTAAATTAGTACAATGAAATATTAATTAAAAAATAACATATTGAAATTCAATTCCATATAGTAAAACTTACCTGAGCCAAAAAATAAATCCAAAACCCAATCTACTTCATTTGAACATGTCTATAAGATAGTTAATCAATAATTGTGGTTTTTTATAAATGTTAACTATCTCTCATTTTGCGTCTTTGTCTTCATATGTTAGTTTTCTCACAACAGCATCTTAAGTCAGTATTTGGCTATGACTCTTTCAGTCTACTCGATTAAAAATCATAGACATATGGGCCGCCCCACCCCGCACGCACCCCGGCAGCCTGCCCTTTTACCCGCGGGGTTGGGCAATGCACCCAATTTATTCCTTTTCTCCATCGGCACATGAAAATATACAAGACTTCCAAAAATTCTAAAATGAGATACGTCAAGTTTCTTACCAATGAACATTTATTTGGGAGTCTTGGAACCCAATGATTGATGAGGGCATTAGTTTTGTACATATACGGCAGTGTTTGCAGCTTGGGCCCATAAAAACTTCAGAAGTTACCAGTCCTTAAGATCTTGATCTTCTTTTCGGTTTGATTCTCAATCAAGGCTTTGAAGTGTCGAAACCAAGAGAACACTTCATCCTTTTTTTTCAAGAAGTATATCCAAGTATTGTGAGAATAATCATCTGTAAAAGTGAGGTAATATAATTATCCTCCCAAGGAGTTCACAGGCATCATACCTGATATGTCTGAGTGAACCAACTGTTATTTATTGGAGGTCTTGCTTTGGCTTAAGGGGAATGGTCCCCTTTCGAGCTTTCCTTCGGCACATCTTAAACATACACCTTCTTGCTCTAATCTGAACTCGGGCATCCTGATTAACATTTTTCTCACATCGGGTAGAGCTTTATAATGAAGGTGATCAAACCTCCGATGCCATAGTTCGGACTGAAGAGATGTGTCACAAGACATGACACCTAGCGGACTTCCTCTAACCTGATATAAAGAATCAACTTGAAACCCAAGAATGAAAGCATCTTTAAAGCTCTTTTTCCATACACGTACCTTGCCATCGTTGAAGGTCACCTTGTAGCCTTTGTCTTCCATTGCCAAAATGGACACCAGGTTCTTTTTAGATCAGGTACATATAATACATATTGTAAATGGATTGTATTTCCTTGATTTAATTGAAGAGTGACATTCCCTACGCCTTTCACGGGATATTTTGAATTGTCCCCAAGAAAAATTTCTAGGTTTGTCTCCTTCTCTACCAGATTAGAGAGAACTTATTTGTAACCAGTGAAGTGCCTTGAGGCACCACTATCAATAAGCCAATTTCCTAGCGAGTTCGGGGGAGCAGTATTAGAGAGAGTCGTTGGTAGATAATATTCATCTTGTTTATTTTTATATTCATACCTAGAGTTTCTTGCCTTCTTGAAGGGTTGTCCTCTTCCTTCATTTCCGGCATTTCTTTTACCTCTACCATTTGACCTGCCATTCCTTTGATTTCCTTTAGAGTGATTTTGATCATCGTCCCGGTGTGAGTCCCTTTTATCAGGTCACTCCCTTGCATAGTGGCCCATTTTATTGCAATTGTAACATTGTCCTTTTCTTCCACCCTTCGGTCGAGCATTTCCTTTGAATTTAGCCCCAGAATTGTTTCTTCTTTTAGCATGAGAAGAAACGCAGACAGATGACCTTTAAGTACAGGCATTTCTTTCTCTTCCATCCTTGTTTCTTCTTGAATGCATCTGGCCATCAATTCCTCAAATCCAGGAATTACGTTATTGTTGAGAAGAGTAGTCCTGAATATATACCATTCAGGGAGCAGTCCTCCAAGAGTTGTGAGTGTCATTTCCCTGTCAGGAACTACTTCCCTAATAAATAGGAGATCGTTCTTGATCTCGGTGATCCTTAAGAAATATGCTTGCATACTCTCATTTTTTCCCTTAATTTCCTTCAGCTTCTTTCTAAGGAACAACACTTGATTTGCATCATTAACTTTAAATGAACTCACAAGTCTATCATAGATTTTCTTGGAGGTGGTCAGCTCGAAAACATAGGCCACCAGGGGCTTGTCGATAGAGTCTCGGATAATCTTCCTTGCTTTAACTTCTCCCTTGGTCCATTTGTTCCTAGCAACAGTGGATGCATTTACTGGAGGCTCAACAATCCAGCCTCTCACATGGTCCAACACTTCCTGCTCTTCTAATGCTAGATCAAGAGACATCTTCCATTTGTGATAGTCAGACTTCTCACGGAGTTTCTCTTCAGCAGGGAAGTGTGCTAATGACCCTATGACTTCTTTAAGATAGCTTTAATAGCCTTCAGTGATTTCTCTTGCTCTTGCTCGGGCTTTGTCTTCACCTCAGCTCCGATACGATGTTAAATTATGGTATGTTGTATGCTTAGAGCAGTTTACTTATTTTTCTTCTTATTAACCACATATTAGCAATCACATATACATTAAGTAAAGTGCAGATAGAACATTAAATGATCAATAGAAAACAAGCCAAGACAAGAGACACAAAATATGGTGGCTAGCCAGGGACAAACCTTAATGCAGGGAAACCCTTTGATCAAATCTTCTTTTATCTTCAATATTTCAACAGAGAGAAATAGTACAAAATCAGAATTCTGTAATTTTATATCAGCAGCAACAAACCTTATATCGGCAAAGTCAAACTTGGTCAAATGAGTTGAAATTGACCTCCAATATGTTTGGTTAATTTCTGGTCTACTAGCCCTCAAACAGCCTGAAAAAACAGCCCTTGAACAGCCCCGAAAGCGCATTCAAATTGCAGTTGATTGAAGTCAACTTGCTGCCCCAAACTAGGGCGGTCAATGCTAGTCAAACCAGAGGTCAGATCACCTCAGTTTTCGTGCCAAAATCTGCGGCCTACCCAGGAGAGGCAGCCACACCAAATCTGCATTCCTAGATTGTCAACGTTGGTCAAAGAGATGACCTACAGCCTTTGTGTCCTTCTTCTTGTGTTTGCCTTGCCCTACTCCATCTTCTTTTCCAGCCACACATGTGAGAGAGAGAGAGAGGCTCCTTTGACGCGTAGAAGAGAGATAAGATGAGTGATTGGATGAGTTCCACATGACGCAACCTCTCTTCTATTTATATGAAACGCTGGGCATGTGTGCCACACACTTCGCTGCTGGCCGACCTTGACAATTTGTCAAGTAATTAGAAATAAATTCTTATCTCCATAAATACTTGTCAGAATCAGATGATCTTTAGATCAATCCTACACCTCTCAATGAGAGGAATCTAGGAAAAATATCAGTGGCCATAAATAAGGTGACCCACATGGAGTTTGGCCCTAGTTTCTAATTTTAACACAACAAAATTGTTGCAATAGTATGTTCTGAAGCAAAAGAAAAAATTATAAAGTCTTTTTGGAAATCAAGACGTATGAGGATTGGAGTTTTGGTAAGGGATCCCTTGATTTCCTCAAAAGACTATTTAGCCTCTATTGTCCACTTAAGTGTTGAATCTTTCTTTAACATGTTATTTAGTTCTCTAATTAGTTCTACTAAGTTTGAATTGAATCTCCTAAGAAAATTTATTTTTCCTAAAAATGATTGTAGTTCTTTGATTTTTCTAGGATGAGTGATGGTTAGGATTGCCTATTTTCTAGCTGGATCTATTCTAATTCCATCTTTGGATATTATGTGTCCCGAGATTTTACCTTCTTCTAGACCAAAGAGTGTCTTTTGGGGATTTAAAGAAATACCAAATTTTTTGCATTTAATGAAAACTCTTCTTAGGTGATCTAGATGTTCATTATCTGATTTGGAAAAGACTATGATTTCATATTGGTAAACAACTAGAAAGTCATGGATTATTTGGAAAAAGCTATATCCATAGCTCTTTAGAATGTTGTTGCATTCATTAATCCAAAAGGCATCTTCAAATACATGAAAGTACCCCAAGGAGTAGTAAATGCAATCTTTGCTTGGTCCTCTGGTTAAACTAAGATTTTGTTATATCCAGAAAATCCATCAAGCAATGAAATTCTAGATGAGCCTACTACCCTCTGAAGAATGTGGTCCATTTTTGGGAAAGGATAGTTGTCTTTTAATGAGACTTTGTTCAAGTTTCTGAAATCCACACAAACTCTGATTTCTCTTATTTTCTTCCTAGTAGTGACCAAATTAGAGACCCAATATGAATATCTGATGGGTGCCATGATTTGCATCATACATCCTTTTTACTTCTTTTTCATTGAGTGGCATAAGAACTAGATTAATTCTCCTAAGCTTTTTTTAAAAGGTTTATGATCTTCTTTGATAGGTATCTTGTGTTGAATTATGTTGGTATCATAAGACTTAAGGTATTCATAACTCCAGGCAAAGACATCTTGAAACTCTTTGAACAGATTTATATATTTCAATTTTCATGTGAAGGTAATGCTTTGGATATTTTGGTAAGCTTGGGTTTTTCTGGAGTACACCAACTCTCTGACTCTCTCTGTCTCTGGCTCGATGTTGTCTTCGCTTCTGTAGGTCAGCTCAGCTTCTTCTCTCTACTTTCGGCTTACTGCCTACTGCTTACTACTCTTAAACCCCCTTTTCTCTCTCTGTCAATTTGTGGCTTTTCATCCAATCTGCTTCCTGACTGTTCGTTTCCGCTTCCTAGCTCTCTGGTTCCCCTGCCTCTATCTGTTTGAATCCTTCTGTCCTGCGTAATAAGTCACTGTATAACGCCTCACAAGGAGATGGCCACCTATTTCATAACAGATAAGTGTCAGTTCTCTTGATCATATTTGAAAAGACTGTTTTTTCCATTAACTCCAAGAATGCCCGCGAAACACAACCTTTTGCCAACACATTGTCCATGTCGGACTTCAAATCCTATGTGACCTCGCTTCATAACATTGTCAAATCCGGTCATCCATCGGAACGCGTCTCCATTGTTGATCTGGAGGTCCCAGATCCTACGGTCATCGTTCATATTGGGCGGCCAAGTAGTATGATGTTTACCCATCCGATGTGAGCAGTTCTCTCTCTCTTCCTCGGGATGTGTGGCAATCGTTGTGTGGCATTGGGCGGAACTTGGTTGAAACCGCTTACCACTCAAAGCCCGTCCGATATCCTGCCAGTTTTGTGGAATCCCGCTTCGACGAAACCGAAACAATATTTTCCACGTTTTATAATTATTTCGGGTCTAGTTGCTCGAGGCTTCTCTTCACTAAGAGGTTTTCCTAATCGCATATCAGAAACTACCTTCGTTGCTTAAAATTATCCCTGCATTTGTTGGTTGGTGTCAGCGCACGTTACCATGGTCCGCCGCTCTGCGCGCTAGATTGACGGCCCTAGTTGATCCGCACTAATCACCATTGCAACTGTCTGAGGATTCCTTCTGATAGCTTGATCTTTATAAGACTTTGAATCTTTGGCATGATTTTTAAAGAGTTCATGAAAATTTAGAGAGTGTTCTAAGATCCATTTTGGATCACGCCTTCCCACTGAAAAAGATTTTGGACCACCAAAATTTGGTTTTAAGCAACAATCAAGTGAGGATATAGATTCCTCGCTTGCCCAATTTCTATCCACCTTGCACTGCTTGGTTTTGAACCTTTGAGTCCAATCCTGAGGTACTCAACATCCCCTCTGCGTGTAGTTTTCACCTTCTTGTCTAGAACTGTATCTTTCTGCAATTCATTGAGATATTCAGGCAACAAATCATCAATAGAAGGCAATTAACTCTGCTCTTCAGGATCTTCAATCAATGAAGGTTCAAACAGTCTCAAGCTTTCTGCATTAACTATTGAGTAGATGTGCATGTAAGCTAGAAAATCAAGGTGAAAAACATTCTCCAATTTTCTCAAGTATCCTGAAAGGTCCATACCTTATTGGCTTCAGCGTCTTACCTTCACCTTGCATTCTGTCTTTGCTGGTATATAGTTATATTTGATCACCAACTTGAAAACTATGCTCAGTCTAATGCTTATCATGCCTTGCCTTGTACTTGGCTTGGCTCTTTTCCAGTTGTTCCTGTATTGCCTGATGAATCTCTTAGATTTGTTCAATGAACTTGGTTGCCTTGTCCACATCACTGTGTCCATCAACTGCTATGTCTTTACTAAAGACAAAATCCAAGGGAGACCTTGGTGTGAAACCAAAACAGGCCTCAAAAGGAGATCTCTATGTCGAATAATGTTTAGCCCAGTTGTAAGCATGTTGCACATAACACAAATGTTCATCCCAAAGCTTGGGATGCTTGCTGTAATAGCCTCTGAGCAACTGGATCATTGTCAGGTTGACTACCTCTGTTTAGCCATCTGTTTGCGGATGAAAACTATGATCTTCTTTACTCTAGTATCCATCAATTCCCACAGACTCGAACAAAACTTCCCAACAAATTGGGAATCTCAATCAAATACAATGGAATTGGATAATCCAAAATGAACCCATACATGCTGAAAGAACAACTTTGTTGTTTGTTCAACTATAATATGTTTGTTACAGGGTATTAAAATACACATTTTGCTGAACCTATCCACAATAACATATAAATAGTCATGACCTTTTATAGATTTAAGCAGTCCCCAAACAAAGTCCATGGAAACACTTTCCCAAGGATGAGAAGGAACTAGTAGTGGAGTGTACAAACCTAGTTTTCTATTGCTAGGCTTGCTTTTAGCACACATGGTACACCCTCTTACATATATAGAAATTGTTTCATTCATTTATTGCCAATAACAAAATCTTTGCAGTTGTGTGATTGTTTTACTTACACCAAAGTGACCTGATATTAGAGAAGTGTGTGCTTCTCGAATTATCTTTACTCTTTCAGTTTGAGGAATGCATAACTTTCCAAAATGATACAAGATTTGGTCCTTAACATGATAATCCAATTCTTCTACTTGTTTGCCATGACTTAAAATTGCATATACATCTTTAAAATCTATATCTTGAACATAATGTTCAATGAATCTTTCATGCAATACTGAGTTATGCTTAGGTATAGTAGATGCATTTATGATTGGTCTAGACAACATATCTGCAACTTTATTGTGTATGCCCTTTTTATATCTGATGACAAGATGAAACTGTTGTAGAAAACCCATCCACCTATAGTGTCTTGATTGTTGCAACTTAGTTTGTGAGTGAAAATATTGAAGTGGTTGATGATCAGTATGTATAACTATATCTTTTCCCATTAGATAATGTTTCCACCTTTTCACATTCTCTACTAATGCATACAATTATTTATCATATGTGGGATAATTAACTACTGCAAAAGTAAATGTCTCAGAATGATAACATATGAGTTTACCGTGCTGCGTCAACACTGCTCCCATTGCATAGTCATTGGCATCGGTTTCAATCTCAAATGGTCTTTGAAGCTCAGGCAATGCTAGTACTAGTGTTGTACTAATCTTTTCTTTTAAGGTGTTGAAGGGTTTCTGATGTTTGCCTCTCCACTGAAACACCTTATTCAATCCTGTTAAAGCATGTAAGGGAGCTTCAATCAAGGAAAAGTTAGCAATAAACTTTCTCCAATAATGTGCTGCTCCTAGGAAGCTTCAAACTTCTGTAGCAGATTTGGGTTTAGGCCAGTTTACAATGACTGCAACCTTAGAGGGATCTATCTTCAATTCACCACCCCCTACAATATGACCCAAATAATTCAAAAATGTTTTGCCAAATTCACATTTTGCTAGCTTAACATAAAGATTTTCTCTTTTCAAGACATCTAGAGTTTGCTTTACATGCTTCAAATGTTCTTCCTATGTTTTATTAAATACAATAATGTCATCTAGATATACAATGACAAAATCATCAATAAAAGGCCTGAGTACATCATTCATTACTCTCATGAAAGTAGCAGGAGCATTAGTTAAGCCAAAAGGCATAACTAACCACTCATACAATCTCTGCTTTGTTTTGAAAGCAGTCTTCCATGCATCTTGCTCTGCAACCCTGACATGATGGTAGCCATTATGCAAGTCCAACTTGGAAAAGTAAATAGCTTCTTTCAGTTGATCCAATAGATCATCTATGTGAGGAAGGGGATAACAATTTTTTAGCGTTATCTTATTCAGTGCTTGATAATCAATGCACATTCTTCATGAGTCGTCTTTCTTTCTCACCAAGACAATTGGAGACCCACATGGTGATGTGCTAGGTCTTATGAACCCTTACTTGAGCATCTCCTATACCTGCTTCTTGATTTCTGCATTCTCTAAAGCGGACAACCTATGGTTGTGATTGTTGTTTCATCCCCTGAGTCTGACCCCAAATCCTTCTAAATAGCTGCAGCAGTCTTTTTCTTTTTTCCATTGAACTTCTTGGGCCTTAGCTCCGAATGTAGAATCCAGCAGTGTTCATCATCATGCCCATCCTTCTTGGAGTGAGTGCATGAAGGTTTGGTCTTTTGTACAGCGTTTGTCTTCCTCTCTTTCCATTTCTACTTTATCTTTTCCTTGTTCTTGTTTGCAATGGGTTTTGATGATCCCCCGACCTCTAGGTTCACATTCTTGCCTCTAGCCTCTAGATGTGTAGCCTGAACAAATACCTCATCTATGCTAATAGGATTAAACATGAGAATGGTGTGCTTTAAATCGCTGTGTAGACCACCTATATACTTCAGCAGAGTTTCAGGTGAGTTTAGAGAAAATCAAAGCTCTTTTTCTAAATTCTTAGGTGTAACTTTGTACACTTTTCCCTTTCAATTGGCGAAGAGTTTGCCAACTCATCATAGCTTGTTGCATATAAGCTAGTGGATAGAATTTTTTTCTAATTGCATAAATAAATCCACTCCAGACAGAATGGATTTTACCATGCTTCTTCATGTCAACTTGTGTTCTGCCTTCCCACCATACCAAGGCAATTCCTCCAAGGCGTAGGCTAGCCAACTGAATCTTACTTCTGTTTGAATCAATTCTCTGCACCCTGCAATACACATCAATCTGTCTAATCCAATTATCCAGCTTCTTTGCATTCAACTCTCCATCATATATTGGAAAATCAAATTTAATATCTAATTTGATCAAAGATGTTTTCTTTTTATTTTCAGGGCTATTAGGAGGTGTGGGAAGCTTTTCTTCTTTCCCTTTGCCTTTAGAATGGTCATTGAGGAGAGATTCTTCGACGCCTTTGTTACGCTAGGAAGTTGAAGAATCTTCACTTTGACCTTTCTTAAATTCTCTATACATTTCCTCTACCATGGCTCTCATAGTCAAGTAACTGTCCATGAACTGAGGGTCTAATTCCAAGGGAATCTCTTCTGACATTTTCCTCCTAGTATAGACTCTAACAATTTATGGGTTAAATTCAGCCAATTCTCATCCTCCTAGTTTAAGATTTGATCTATTTATCATTCACAAACAGTCCAGCACAAGTTTGTCTAACCTTAGCAACCTAATGCTCTGATACCACTTGATCTGAAATTTGATCTAAGACAAACAATAAGGTATTACAAACTCATGTGCATGGATGTGCCTATGTTATTTTATGCAACAGATCGATAAGATTGCGAAATACACAGGCAATGAAGCAGTTAAGGAAAACACAATAGGCAACACATATGAACACCACAAGTTTAATAAGGAGTTCACCCAATACTCCTGCGTTACATCTCCTGGTCCAGCCTTCAGTGGTGGCTTCTCTATTATGTTTTCAAAGCGGAGTTTTTACAACAATGAGCTCAATTTGAGTCTCACACAACATATACAAATCAGTAACACTGTACTTGGATTTCCCAAGTCTCTGAAGTACACAAACCCTCCTTACTGAATCTCGACCTCTATTGGTCACAGTAGTATGAGCCTAATCTGAGACTCATACATGATAGGCATTATAGAGGAGTGCGCTTGAACCTGTCAAGCCTTCTCTAAAGTACACCGACTCTCTGACTCTCTCTGTCTCTGGCTCGATGTTGTCTTCACTTCTGTAGGTCAGCTCGGCCTCTTCTCTCTAATTTCGGCTTACTGCCTACTGCTTACTTCTCTTTAACCCCCCTTTTCTCTCTCTGTCAGTTTATGGCTTTTAATCCAATCTGCTTCTTGACTGTATTTTTCAGCTTCCCGGCTTTCTAGTTCCCCTGTCTCTGTCCGTTTGAATCCCTTTGTCATGCGTAATCAGTCACTGTATAATGCCTCACAAGGAGGTAGCCACCTTTTTCATAACAGATGAGTGTCAGTTCTCTTGGATATATTTGAAACGACCATTTTTTCCGTTAACTCCAAGAATGCCCACAAAACACGACCTTCTGCCAATGCATTGTCCATGTTGAACTTCAAATCCTATGTGACCTCACTTCATAACCTTGTCAAATCCAGTCATCCATCGGAACGTGTCTCTGTTGTTGATATGGAGGCCCCAGAGCCTACAGTCATCATTCATATCGGGCGACCAAGTAGCATGATGTTTACCCGTCCAATGTGAGTAGTTTCCTCTCTCTTCCCCGAGATGCGTCGCAATCGTTCTATGACATCGAGCGGAACTCGGTTGAAATCGCTTACCGCTCGAAGCCTGTCCGATATCCTGCCGGTTTTCTAGAATCCCGCTTCGATGGAACTGAAACAATATTTTCCGTGTTTTATAATTATTTTGGGTCGGGGTGCTTAGGGCTTCTCTTCACTGAGGTTTTCCTAATCACATATCGAAAACTACTTCCATTTCTTCAAATTATCCCTGCATTTTCTTGTTGGTGTCAGCGCGCGTTACCATGGTCCGCCGCTCTGCACGCTAGATTGACGACCCTCGTTGATCCACGTTGATTTCCATTGCAACTGTCTGAGGATTCCTTCTGATAGCTTGATCTTTAAAAGACATTGAATCTTTGGCATGATTTTTAAAGAGTTCATGAAAACTTAGAGAGTGTTCTAAGATCCATTTTGGATCATATGGTCTGGTGATATCTAAGTTTAATCTCTCCATGATTTCTTTTGGCATTAAGTTATGGTATCCCCTTGAGTCTAGCATAGCATTGTGTAAGATTTTATCATGAAAATTTAAGCTAATGTAAAATGGAGGGATACCCCCTTGCTGATGTGTTCCACTTACTTGAGGACCAAACAATAACTCAGGTTGATCATCATTCAAGTTTACAGCATCCTCTCCTTTACCTATTTTTAATGTTTCAATGATATGTGCTCTGTATGATTCATTATTTACCAACTCTATCAAAGGGACTGATATTTTTAATTTGGCTATTTCAATCTTAATATTGAATGGAAATTAAGTTTTTCCTGATTGGATGAGATCTTCCTTAACACTTGTGGTTTGTGTAGTTTTATCTTCTTTTTCATTACTTGGCAATTCAGTTTGTGTCTCAGCGGTTTTGTTTTGAATTCTCTTAGTTGGAATGATTTAAGTAACAGTTTCAATTTGAGTTTCAGATGAAGTTATATCTACAATTTTTGGGTTGGAAGTCTCTTGAGTTCCCCTAGGGAGAATTTGTGGAACTTTGGTCACAAGAACTTCTGTTATCTTTTTAGTGTGGGTTTGGGTTGATTTTTAGTGGGATTTCAGTATTCTTTTTGCTTCTAATGCTGTACTATTTGTGAACCTCATATATAGCAGATTCATAGCCTTGTTTTCAGTCAAAGGACTCTCCAAATTCTAATTGTAATTGTTGCAACATGTACAATTCATGTTCTTCCTCGGTAAGAAAAACAACATCTTCATTTTCAATCCCTAATAGGTTTATCTGGGTGTCATCCTCTTCTTCATGGTTTTGTGAACCCTCAGCATAGTTTTCTTGGAAGGGTGTGTAGAAATTCCCACATGTAGATCACCTAATAATGCAATATACTAAAGCAAAATACTTGATCTACTTCTACAAACAATTTAGTGGAAGCTTAATTGAATTGAGCAACATCAATAAGAACACATATAACTGATAAGAAGAAATAAATAACACATAGCACAGAATACATAACCAGGGGAAAGCCATAGCATAAAACCCCAACTCTGTATTATCATATAAGTGGAAATCATTTCCAAGTTACACAAAGAATCAGCTCAAAAGCTTTCCTGCTCTCTCTGTAATCAGATAATGAAGCCCATAGACTGTATAAACAAGTATATATACTTATCAAGTCCTCCAAGCTCCTATATCACGTAATTATTTTGGAAATAAATCCTTCTCCATGCAAAAAATATTCACCTAAAATATCCTAAACTGATAGTACATTGTCCCACTATCTGAACTCAACTGGGTCTCTGTTTGAACTGACATGCATGAGTTATCCATGAGAGAATATTCAGTTATCTAAAGAACAACCGTTATATGCAAGCATGCATTAACTAACTAAACTTACTTAATTTAAACAAACTATTTAAATCAAATATAACTGGACTTGACTCAAATAACTGAGCCAACTAATTACTACTCAATATAGAACTCATCCTTATCTCCTTTAATCAAGGGATAACTTTCTTAATCAGTGGAGAAACTATTGCATGTCCTCACACAGACTTCATGTTTGAATTTTCACAACTAATTAACTCATGGAGAATTAATTAATTTATTTTCAAACAGTTGTTAAGTTCAAATTCGAATTTTACTTCCTATGTTTAGTCTAGGGACTAACTAAAATAGGAATCCATCTGAAATGCTATTTTTATCACTTTCACTTTTCACCCAATAAATCTATGCTCAACACTGGATGAAACTGCTATTTATAGCAGTGCTATTTTTAGCATTTCTTGTTGCATTTTTCAACACTCTCTATCAACAAGAAGGGGATTATCACATAGTTTCGAAGATGATGATACCAGATATCTATGTGCTTGGACCTATCATGAAAAACTCGATTCTTAGAGAGTTTGATGCAACTCTGATTATCATAGTAGATCACTATAGGATCCATCCTCTGACCAAACAATCCCACTAGAATATTCCGCATCCAAATGGCCTCACATGCAGCCTGACTAGCAGCCATGTATTTAGCCTTCGTTGAGCTAAGTGCAACTGATATCTGTTTCCTGTTGTACCAAGAAACTACAGATGAGTCAAGGTTGAAGATTCCTCCAGAAGTGCTCTTCCTGTCTGATGGACCCCCTGCCCAATCTGCATTTGTGAAGCACTAAAGCTTCACTCCCTCTATCCGTCTGTACCACAATCCAAACTAAGATGTGCCTCTGAGGTATCTCAGCACATGCTTCGATGCCTTCCAAAATAGCTTGGTAGGTTGAACCATAGCTTGACTCAACTAGTTCATTGCAAAGCATAAGTCAGTTCATGTGTTCACTAGATACATAAGTGAACCCGCCAGCTGTCGATAAATAGTAGCAGCTACTACCTCACCTGAAGTAGCATACTCCTTCCTCTAGTTCCCAACTAGAAGAGTCTGCATGGGTTTGCACTTCTCCATATGGAACTACCTGAGGATCTCATTGGCATAATTGATCCATGTCGTTCATCTTGAACTCTCTTGCAAGATCCTCCTTGCAAGACTGTATCAGCTGATCATCACCTATCAAAATCAGATCATCGACATAAAGTACAATGATCAATGGCTTACCTTCTACAATGATGTGGTAAAGGTTCGCATCTGCTTCACTCTTGGTGAAGCCCAACCCGATGAAATAGTTGTCGATCCTGGTGTACCAAGCATGGGGTGCTTGCTTCAGCCCATACAGAGCCCTCTTGAGTCTGCACACATGCAACTCACTGTCGAAGGTTTCGAAACCTTCTGGCTACTCAATGTACACCTCCCCCTCAATAGTCCCATTGAGGAATGTTGTCTTCACATCTATCTGGTGGATCTTCCACCCCATCTAAGCTGATAGTGCCAATATCGATCTAATTGATGAGTACCTTGCTACAGGAGCAAAAGTCTCATCGTAGTCGATCCCCTCGACCTGTGAGAAACCTCGGGCAACAAACCTTGCCTTGTGTTTCTCAACACTGCCATCAGCTGCCTACCTTGTAAAGCCATCTGGAACTCACTATTGACTTGTCTTGAGGTCTTGGGACAACATCCCAAACACAGTTCCGCACAATGGAGTCATACTCCTCCACCATTGCATCAACCCACACTGGTTGGTGCAATGCCTCCTCGAATGAAGAAGGCTCGGAATCTACACAGTCCCCAACCAGGGCCATGTAACCAGTGTACCACTCTGGTGACCTCCTCTGTCTGCGCTAAGAAGATGGTTGTCCCACATTCTCTCGTGCATTGTGTATCAACCTCTCAGCTTCCCTTGATCGTTTCTGCCCATCTCTGGAAGTATCAGCATGAGTGGATATCTCCACTCCCGGATCCTCTGCATGTGGTTGCTCCGCATCAATCTGAGGCTCCTCATCCTTAGAAACCGAAGGTTCCTCATCTGCATGCAACTTGAGCTCCCTCTCAAGTGACACTTGCATGGCTTTCTGCTCGTCGAACTTCAAATCCCTGCGTACCACAGTCCTCTGAGTGGAAGGCAGGTACACCCAATACTTGTGAGGTGTATCAGTGTACCCCACAAGTATTCCCAAGTCAACTGTTGGGTCTAGCTTCTTCCTCGCATCTTTGGTCATATGACAGTAAACTGATGATCCAAAGATATAGAAGTGACTTACATCAGGTCGCTTCCCAGAAATAGGTCCCCTTAGGTGCCTTCATCTCCAGTATACAATGTGGGCTTCTGGTTTGCAAGTATATTGTTGTATTGCATGCCTCAGCCCACAAGTGTAGTGGTAGGCTTTGGTCATGCAACATCGCTCGAGCTATTCCCACAATCGATATGTTCTTCTTTTCGACCACCTCATTCTACTATTGGTTATGGGGTGCCATCAATTCCCTTTTAATTCCTTATGAAGCACAAAATTCCTTAAACTGCTGAGAGACATACTCTCCACCATTGTTGCTATGCAGGGCTTTTATTTTCTTTCTTGATTCTTTCTCTGCCAAGGCTTTAAACTCACAAAACCTCAAGAAGGTTTGATCCTTCTTTTGTATAAAGTAGATCTAGCATCTACGAGAGTATTCATCAATAAAAGTAACATAGTACCTTTGTGTAGTGGTGGAGGCTGTAGAGAATGGTCCACATATATCTGAGTGAACTCACTCCAGGATTACTTGAGCTCTACTATCTCGATCCAGAAAGGAAGATTTCACATACTTACCCAAGGTACAACCTTTGCATGTGCTCATCTGCTCAAGTTTTCCCTTGGGTAATCCGACAGAAATCTGCTGCATGATCTTGAAGGCTCCATGGTACAAGTGGCCCAATCTCCTATGCCATAGCTCACCAACATCTTGGCTCTGCACCATCTCTGCTTTGGAACTCAAAGCAACACAGTTATCTACCTCCAACTTATATAGATTCTTGACTCAAATCCCTATTCGCTTTGTCTATCTAGTGCCGATATGCCTCAGAATACCTTTCCTTTGCTAAAGACTATATCATAGCCTTTATCTTCTAGCAAGGCAATGGACACAAGATTCTTCTTCAAACCTGGAATATACTTAACATCAGTCAGGGTGAGGGGAGCTCCATGCTCCCTCTGAAACACAATCGTACCTTCACTTGAGACATAGTACTTTCCATCATCGCCATCTCGATCCGCATCTGGAAATCCTTCTCCTCCAAGATACTAAAGAGATTCTTGTCACCTGACATGTGGAAAGAGGCTCCATTGTCCAGGTACCAAACACATCCCATCATGGATGAAACCATGCATGTGATAAGAGAGAAATCCAGCTCAAACTGTGAGGCAAGTGCATCACCATTAGATCCCTTTGAGGAACCCTTCTTGGATTACTTATGTGGACAATTAGTAGCATAATGTCCCACTTCATGACAATGAAAGCATCTCACTTTCGATTTGTCAAACTTCTTCCCACCATGGGAAGAACTGGATTTGGATTGGGATGCCTTCCCTTTCCCCTTCCTTGCCTTACTCGCTAAGGCTAGATTTTCCTCATCATCTTGTTTCAATGAGCATCCATCTCTGGTGCTTCTTCGCATCTCCTCCTACATTAGATCTAACCAAAGTCTTTCCCAATCTGGCAGTTTTTGTCTTCCATTAATCGAGTCTTGGTAGCTATGCTAGCTCTTAGGAAGACCGAGAAGTGCAAGACTCACCATGTCATCATCAGTGGTTGTGATCCCCACACTTCCAAGCTCATCCCTGCAGGTGGTGAGCTTGTTCAGGAACGTAGAGATTGTATCGCCCTTTTCACACTTTATTTTTCAAAGCTTGTCTTTCAGTCCCAGCTTCCTCTCATCACTACTATTCTGATATAGATCTTTCAATATTTTCCACATTGAAAACAAAGTCTCCTTCCAATGGAGACTTGAGACTATGTGATCTCGAACTCCCTCCAGAAAGATTCTCCTGGCTCTAGCCACACACTTCTTCCATTCCGCCAATCGAGTATCATCAGTCGGCTTGGGGACATCTTGATCAATGAAGTCCTTTAGACCGTTATCTTCTAATACTACCTCCATGTGATCCTTCCAGGCTATATAATTTGAGCTGCCATCAAGGGTATATTCAAGTCTTAAACCACTGAACGCCATAGGTGAAATAGAAATGTGATAAGAACTTGAATTCTATATTCAAGAATCACAAACTTCAAACTTCTCCTCTTCTTGTATATTGTTCTTCCTTGATCACTTGTGCTCTGATACCATGTAGAAATTCCCACCTGTAGATCACCTGATAATGCAATATACTAAAGCAAAATACTTGATCTACTTCTACAAACAATTTAGCGGAAGCTTAATTGAATTGAGCAACATCAATAAGAACACATATAAGTGATAACAAGAAATCCATAACACATAACGCAGAAGATATAATCAGGGGAAAGCCAAAGCATAAAACCCCAACTCTGTATTATCATACAAGTGGAAATCCTTTCCAAGTTACGAAAAGAATTAGCTCAAAAGCTTTCCTACTCTCTCTGTAATTAGATAATGAAGTTCATAGACTGTATAGACAAGTATATATATTTATCAAGTCCTCCAAGCTCCTATATCACATAATTCTCTTGGAAATAAGTCCTTCTCCATGCAAGGAATATTCATCTAAAATATCCTAGCAACTGATAGTACATTTTCCCACTATCTGAACTCAACTGGGTCTCTGTCTGAACTGACATGCATGAGTTATCCATGAGAGAATATTTAGTTATCTGAAGAATAGCAGTTATATGCAAGCATGCATTAACTAACTAAACTTACTTAATTTAAACAAATTGTTTAAATCAAATATAATTGGACTTGACTTAGTTAACTGAGCCAATTAATTACTACTCAATATAGAACTCATCCTTATCTCCTTTAATCAAGGGATAACTTCCTTAATCAATGGAGAAACTATTGCATGTCATCACATAGACTTCATGTTTGATTTTTCACAACTAACTCATGGAGAATTAATTAATTTATTTTCAAACAGCTATTAAGTTCAAATTCGAATTTTACTTCCTATGTTTAGTCCAAGGACTAACTAAAATAGGAAGCCATTTGAAATGCTATTTTTAGAAATGTTATTTTTAGCACTTTCACTTTTCATCCAATATAGCTAAGTTCAACACTGGATGAAATTGCCATTTTTAGCAGTGCTATTTTTATCATTTTCTATTTTTAGCATTTTTTGTTGCATTTTCCAACAGGGTGGTCTAATTTGTTGATCTGGTATTGCATTTTTTCTAGGGTTAAAACTTCTCCTAAAGTTGGGGTTTCTTATTAGGAGTGGTTGTTGATTTTCCCATGAGTTTTTGATGCAGGAGCATTCAACCCAAGGAAAATCATTGTAATTAAGTAGACATGGAGGGGTCATCTATTTTTAGGAAATAGTTTTCCTAAGTCTCAAATTAATGTAATATCTAGGCCTTTACGTGATTTAATTAGATATGTGAAAGGAAATTGTAAGTAATCTCGAATAAATGAGGACATGATAGGCAATAATAACAAAAGAGCCTAAAGTCAATTAGGACTCTTAGAACAGTTCATGATTCTAGGAGCGAGAGAGAGTTTTTAGGCATTAAATGGAGAAAAATATGGAATGGACAAAAGTCTCTAGGAGACTTATTAAATGTAATACTACCACATATGTAGTGAGCTTTAGGGATTTAGCTGAGTGAGTCAAGGAAAGGATGAGATCGGATCCTTCACAGTGATCTAAACCAATGTTTCCATATAAATATATGTGTGATGGACCTGCGCGTTCAACAGGAAAGATAGAGAGGGACAGATAGAATATATGTAAGCCTACGAGCATAGTCAAAAGGGAGAGGCCGCACATTGAAGAATTGGCCTGTGCGAGACTCAGAGTCTCTGATATGTAAATTGTTGTTTATATTGATATATGGATATGTTATTTCCTGACTGTGTCAGTATGTGAAGAGTATTTCATAAATGATTTACTGTGAATTCATAGGTTCTGTAACTATGATTGCAAGCAGAATTCTAAAGGACGCAAAGGAACGGAGTTGAGCCAGAGGGATCGTAGAAGGGTCATTGAATCCAACTGAAGGATTAGAGAATTCGCTAAGGAGTCCAGCTCAGAAGAAGCTAAGCAGTGGAAGCAAAAGGCAGAGTTTGAAGAACTACAAGGAAGAAGAATGATTCGAAGGAATCGTAATGGATGGTTGAATCCACTTGAAGGATCAAGAATTTATTTGAAGTAATAGCAATCAACGAAGCAGGCGAAGTTAAGCCCAGGAGGAAGAGCGAGCAACGAAAGAACAGAAGAACAGGACCTTTAGAAAACCCAAACCATAGAGAAAAGTTGAAGAAATGTGAAAAAAACCAAGTAAAAGGGTCGCAGAGAGAAGTGAAGTGTTAGATGCTCAGTAGTTGTTAGATCTCATAGATCAACGGCTGAGATTTAATCGCATATCGGAGTAATCGCAGAAGCCAAGCGCAGAGGAGTGGAACGCCGATAGACTGATCAGCGATGCGCAGATAGCCATTGGATCAGCGATTGAAATGGACAATGGAGATTAAATATCGGCATATCGCATATCGGAGAGGCCAAAGGGTTGGCGACGGTGTATAGCGAAGGGCCGATAGTGATATTTCGATATCACCGAACCCGATATAGCGATAGCCGATTGGAGTTCAGAGGTGTTGGCTTATCAGAGATCGGAAGAGTTGCGTTGTTAATGAGTATAGCGAAGAACCGGACCTAACAACATTTATAAGTGTCGGTGCATAAGATTTGAGATCCACCTTATATGTGTTTGAGCGGGTTTTCTCGTGTATGTGATGTATTTCATGTTAAAATGTTGCGAGTCTTTTTAGGCTAAAAGGGAATGATTAATGAGTCTGATAGTTGGATATCGGAAGTCGAAGGGGTGATGAACCACATATGTGGTAAGGCCGTGAAGAACCCGATTGCGATTGCGAAGAGGTTAGCCTCGGAAAATGTGTGAAGGCTTATAAAAAGGGAGAAAGGTAAGTTTGTGCATATTTTCCTTGATAAATGGTTTAAAAGGGAATTAAAGTGTCGATGAGAAGGTTATACGCTAAATATGTATTAACCAAAGGTTAAGAGGGAAAGTTATACATATGTGGCCGATGAGTTGACTAAAGACATAAACTATGGTTCATGGGTTAATAAGTCCCGATAGGAAGGTTCAAGCGAGGTGATTGAAGATCCGATAACAAAAAAACTTATAATGGGCCGTAACCAATGATGGTTGAAGTTTTGACTCCTTAGAGAGTTGGAAAGCCTAGGACTGAAATGTTTATGCATTTTGATGCATATTGTGGGTACATGTTGGGTAACCCTGGCATCATTTTGCTAAGTATGGGTATATGTTGGGGAACCTGTGCATCATTAGTGGTATCAGAGCAGAAGTTTGTAATCATAGCAGATCTGTAATCAGAGCATAATTGAAATCAGAGTGGGAAAAGATTTCAACGAAAGGGAGTTTCCACAAAGGAAAAAGGTAATGTGTTGAATGATAAAGACTACAGTGGGAGATTGTAGCAGTTCTAGCAGAGGCTTGAAGTAAATAGGAACAGAGGATTCCTTGAAGGAAAGAGAAAGCAAGATTGCTTAATGCAAGTTCTGAAGGAAAGAGGACTTAGGGACAAAACAAAGGACAATCCATTCAAAAGTGCAGAAGAATGGGTGAAACAAAATCATGTTGAGATCTTGAAGACGAGGTAATGTGTTTTGTTTTAAATTAAGAATGTGTGCTTTTATACTAATGCACAGGTAATAGCAAGAGAAGCTGTGAGAGGAGAACCAGATATGTTCTTGAAAACAGAGTAAGGAGAATACTCTGAAGAATAAGTGGCAGCGAACCTAAAGAATCCACCAAGAGATTGGACAGGGAGGACATCTGAAGTGTACTCAAGAGGAATTGAGAGACTACAGAAGCCTAGAAGGAGCAAAGGTGTTTATCAAGAGAAGGTTCCAGATAGAGGACCTGTGCTTACCAAAAGACTGAGTGAGGAGAGCTTAGTGAGGTAAGATTGCAGCCAGGAGGACTAGCTGTAGCAGAGGCTTGTTGCAAGAAAGTGAGAGAAGCTCATGAAGGAAGAAGAGAAGAAGATGACTACTGAGAGTCATAGCAGAGGTTCAAAGAGAAGCCATAGAAAAGGATATAAGAAAGAGGATGCCAAAGCAAACGGCAAGAGGATGAGTCAAGAATAAATTGACAAAGAGATTGCAGAATTAAAAGAACAACTCAATGCATTAAGGAGAGTGCTTGAGGAAAGCCAAAGACTAGGTTGGGTCTTGAGTAAGAAGCTAGTAAAATGGCAAGAAATACAGAGAAGGCTACAGCAAAAGCAAGTGAAGTCGCTGAAAGGAAAAATCAAGGAAGTTGAGTTAGAAATGGAAGAGTACATTTGTGAACCAGAACAAGGAGAAATTATGGGAGAGACTGAAGATGAAAACTTGAAGATTGAAACTTCAAGTGAGGCCAAAGGGTCACATGGGTTTAAAACTGACAATTTGTGTATGTATGCAGGTGAAACATGTAAAGAAAGACAATTGCTGATATTGTCATAGAGGAGGAGGAAGACAAGCAGAATCCAAATTCTGTTTTGGAAGAAGATGAGATAAATAGGTCTCATATGCAGTCGGAGGAAGATATCAAGCAACCAAGTGAAGGGCTCGAGGAGATTGAAGAAGAGACTATTAAATAATTTTTGAATCATATGAATGATTTAGAATAGGAAGGAGATATGATGGCTGAACCATCAAGTGAGACCATAGGGTCTTATATTTTTAAAACTGATAGTTTGTGTATGATGGTAGATATTATAGGAGAAAAGCAGCCTTTTGAAGATATCTTTAGAGGAGATGAAGATCTAGAAGCAAAAGGTGACAAAGAAAACTTTTCAGAAGAGGAACTTGACTACATACAGAAGGGAAAGTCTATGGATGAGTCTATAGAAGTTGTCATAGAGGAGAATGATAATACAGATGACAGGACAAGGATAACTCTGGGAGAAGAGTTACAGAGGGATAGCAAGGCAAAATGCACTCAAGAAGAGGAAACTATGTTAGCTGAAAACATAGTAAAGGACCAAAAATTCACCATGATGATAGGCACAATTGAAATAGCTATGAAGGTTGTTGAGACAGTCAGTGAAGAAGAAGAACATCTACTGAAAGATGTTAAGGAGGAAGAAGCCTATGAAAAAGACTTAGCAAAGGGACAAAGTACATCTAATGATCTATCCATAACAAAGGAAGGTATGGAGAACTGTGTAAAATTTCCAAAATTTACTCCAATTGAAGTTGTTGAGTTATATAGAAAATTGGATTTTCAAAGAAGGGAGTTATAAAAACAAAGAATGGATGTTCAAAACAGACAGCTGAAAAGGGAAGACAAAAGAATTTTCATGAATGACGGTCACAAGACAAAGGAGGTGATAATGAGAATTCAGCAGATTGACACTACAAAAGAAGGAGTTCACTACAATGGACAAAAGAAGAAAGATATCATTGAAGAAGATGGTATGAAAGAGATACTAATGGATAGTCTCAGGAATTCCTTTGAGAATTCAAATCAGCATATTGATGTGCTGACAGAGGAGAAAGAAACAATGCAGCAAACTGAAGTGTTGCCAACGGAAAATAAGGCACAACAGCTTTGTGTTTTTAATTTTAACAAGTGTTTTATGAATGCAGGTTTTGTTGCAAATGCTGGAGGAGATTTGGCACAAGTGAACCGCCAAATAAAGGTCAAAGAAGAGAATTCTATGGAAGAACTCAATCCATGGAATAGAGAAGTTAATTTGCTTGAGAAAGTGCTAAACAATCATGATTCAATCATGAAAGAGGGTAAGGATGATAGGGAGGCAGCGAGCAAACCAAAAGTTGGAGCAAGCAAAGAAAGAGTTAGCATAGGAGTCAGCATAGAAGACAGCAACAGTAACCTGAAACAACGAAAAGGAGGCAGAAGTAAGAAGCAGAATATGAACCAGTCCAAAAATGTACTGGAGACAGAGATTGAAGAAATGTGGGAGTTCACGATGAAGCAGTCCAAATGGAGGAAAATGGTAGCAGTAGCAAGCAAGATCAATCAAAGCTTAAACATGATTGATAAGAAGAAGAAAATGGAGCAAAAGTGCAGCAGCAACAAGGGAACAAAACATGTGGACAGTTGCAAAACAAAGTGTGGGATCCAGGAAGACAAATATCAGAAGACAGATGATCAGAAGATCATGAATATTTTCTACTTTGAGAGTCTGATGCAGGAGCATTCAACCCAAGGAAAATCATTGTAATTAAGTAGACATAGAGGGGTCATGTATTTTTAGGAAATAGTTTTCCTAAGTCTCAAATTGATATAATATCTAGGCCTTTAAGTGATTTAACTAAATAAGTGAGAGGAAATTGTAAGTAAACTCGAATAAACGAGGACATGAGTGGAAATAATAACAAAAGAGCCTAAAGTCAATTAGGACTCTTAGAACAGTTCACGATTCTAGGAGCGAGAGAGAGTTTTTAGGCATTAAATGGAGAAAAAGATGGAATGGATAAAAGTCTCGAGGACACTTATTAAATGTAATATTGCCACATATGTAGCGAGCTTTAGGCTTTAGTTGAGTGATTCAAGTAAAGGATGAAATCGGGTCCTTCACAGTGATCCGATCCAATGTTTCCATATAAATATATGTGTGATGGACCTGTGCGTTCAATAGGAGAGATAGAGAGGGACAAATAGAATATATATAAGCCTACGGGTAGAGTCAAAAGGGAGAGGTCGCAACATTGAAGAACTGGCCTGTGCGAGACTCAGGGTCTCTGATATGTAAATTGTTGTTTATATTAATATATGGAGATGTTATTTCCTGATTGTGTCAGTATGTGAAGAGTATTTCATAAATGATTTACTGTGAATTTGTAGGTTCTGTAACTATGATTGCAAGCAGAATTCTAAAGGATGCAGAGGAACGGAGTTGAGCCAAAGGGATCACAGAAGGGTCATTGAATCCAGCTAAAGGATCAGAGAATTCGCTAAGGAGTCCAGCTCAGAAGACGCTAAGCAATGGAAGCAGAAGGCAGAGTTTGAAGGACTACAGAGAAGAAGAACGATTCGAATGAATCGTAATGGATGGTTGAATCCACTTGAAGGATCAAGAATTGTTTTGAGGTAATAGCAATCAAGGGAGTAGGTGAAGTTAAGCCCAGGAGGAAGAGCGAGCAGCGAAAGAGCAGAAGAACAAGACCTTTAGAAAACTCGAACCACTGAGAAAACTTGAAGAAATGTGAAAAAAACCAAGTAAAAGGGTCGCACAGAGAAGTGAAGTGTTGGATGCTCAGCAGTCATTAGATCTCAAAGATCAACAGCTGAGATTTAATCGCAGATCGGAGTAATTGCAGAAGCCAAGCGCAGAGGAGTGGAACGCCGACAGACCGATCAGCGATGCGCTGATAGCCGTTGGATCAACGATTGAAATGGACGGCGGAGATTAAATATCGGCATATCACATATTGGAGAGGCCAAAGGGTTGGCGACAGTGTATAGC
This sequence comes from Pinus taeda, assembly GCA_000404065.3. Taxonomy (NCBI): domain Eukaryota; kingdom Viridiplantae; phylum Streptophyta; class Pinopsida; order Pinales; family Pinaceae; genus Pinus; species Pinus taeda. The sequence continues at coordinate 222,553 of APFE030029490.1, forward strand.
GAAGGGCCGACAGCGATATTTCAATATCTTCGAACCCGATATAGTGATAGTCGATCGGAGTTCGAAGGTGTTGGCTTATCAAAGATCGGGCTTATCAAAGATCGGAAGAGTTGCGTTGTTAGTGAGTATAGCAAAGAACTGGACCCGACGACATTTATAAGTGCCGGTGCATAAGATTTGAGATCTGCCTTATATGCGTTCGAGCTGGTTTTCCTGTGTATACGATGTATTTCATGTTAAAGTGTTGCGAGTCTTTTTAGGCTAAATGGGAATGATTAATGATTCTGATAGTCAGATATTGGAAGTCGGAGGGGTGATGAACCACATATGTGGTAAGGCCATGACGAACCCGATTGTGATTGCGATGAGGTTAGCCTCGGAAAATGTGTGAATTTTTATAAAAGCAGAGAAAGGTAAGTTTGTGCATATTTTCCTTGGTAAATGGTTTAAAAGGGAATTAAAGCGCTGATGAGAATGTTATACGCTAAATATGTATTAACCAAAGGTTAAGAGGGAAAGTTATATATATGTGGCTGATGAGTTGACTAAAGACATAAACTATGGTTCATGGGTTAATAAGTCTCGATAGGAAGGTTCAAGCGGGGTGATTAAAGTTCCGATAACAAAGGAACTTATAATGGGTTGTAACTAGTGATAGTTGAAGTTTTGACTCCTTAGAGAGTTGGAAAGCCTAGGACTGAAGTGTTTATGCATTTTGATGCATACTGTGGGCACATGCTGGGTAAACCTGGCATCATTTTACTAAGTATGGGTATATGCTGGGGAACCCATGCATCAGTTTTTCTTTCCATGTTTTCTAATCTATCCATTATTCTTTCCACACTCTTTGCTAAACTATCTATTTTACCATCAGAAGTGGAAGCTTCCTCTTTAATGACAACTCCTTTTTCATTTCTCATCCTAGCTTTCTTAGCTAATAAATTGGCTTATACAATAATAGCATTACTTTTCATTTGTTCCAATGTTTCAGGGTTTCTTTCCCTTAACTGGTATGACATATCATTGTCAAAACCATCAAGAAATTTGAACAATGCTAGGTCTGGTGGAGGTTTAATATTAGCAGGGTGTTAAAATTGGCAACTAGGGCCAAACTTCATGTGGATCATCTTATTCATGGCTGACAATATGTTCATTAGATTCCTCTTGTAGAGAGGTGTAGGATTGATATAAAGATCATCCTATTCTGATAAGTATTCATGGAGATATGAATTTATTTTGATTATGGAATTATTATCAAGCTGACCTACAACTCATGTAGGCTCAGAAGCCCAGCAGTCGCATCTATTCAAACACCAACGTTGTGTGTAAATATAGGAGGAATTTTCCTCATTTTGACTCACTCATCTCATCACATCTCTCTCTCTATTGCGCAGAAAAGAGTCTCTTCTCTACTGCGCAGAAAAGAGTCTCTCCCTCACACATGTGAAGTTGGAAGCTACTGAAACTGAAGCTGCAACTGCAAAAGTAAAGTTTGACCTGCGTGGACCAGAGATCTCCTCACCCGAAATGCGTTGTAGGTTCATCTGAACCTCCTCTGAAAGCTGCAACTTTTGGTGGTGGAATCAAGTCAATCCGACGGACGATTTGTAAGATATCAACTGCCCTATTTTGAAGGAAGCTGCTGAAACTGACGCTGCAACTGCGGAAGTGAAGTTTGACCTACGTGGATTAGAAGATTTACTCATCTGAACTGTGTTGTAGGTTCATCTGAACCTCCTCTAAAAGCCGCAACTTTTGGTGGTGGAATCAAGCCGATCCGACGGTCAGTTTGTGAGATATCGTTTGCCCTAGTTTGATGATGAAGCTGCTAATGTTCATGCTGTTGATCTAGGGTTTGCTATTGTTGATATAGATCAGATTTATTGTATTATTTCTCTCTCCTAAATTATTGAAGATAAAAGAAGATTTGATCAAAGGGTTTCCCCACACATTATGGGTTTTGTCCCTGGTTAGCCGCCACATCTTGTGTCTCTTGTCTTGGCTTGTTTTATGTCGATCATTTAATGTTCTATCTGCACTTTACTTTATGTACATGTGATTGCTAATCTATGGAATATAATAAGAAAAATAAGTAAAGTGTTATAAGCATAGAACATATCATAACTTAACATGGTATCAAAGGTGAGGTGAAGACAAAGCCCGAGCAAAAGCAAGAGCAATCACCGAAGAGAAGATTGGCAAAGCTATCCTAAAAGAACAATAGGGTCCTCAACACTCTTTCCTACCGAAAACAAGCTCCGTGAGAAAGCTGACTATCAAGGATGGAAGATGTCTATCGATCTAACCCTTGAGGATCAAGGAGTGTTGGATCATGTGAGAGGCAATATTTTTGAGCCTCCATCAAATGCACTTCCTGCTGCCAGGAACAAATGGAAGAATGGAGAAGTTAAAGCGAAGAAGATCATCTGAGACTCTATCGACAAGCACTTGGTGGCCTACATCTCTGAATTGGACACCTCCAAGGAAATCTACGATAGACTGGTGAGTTTATTTAAAGTTAATGATGCAAATCAAGTTTTTTTTCTTATAAATAATTTGAGGGAAATCAAGAAGGTTAAAGATGAGAGTATGCAAGCGTACTTCTTAAGAATCACCGAGATCAAGAACAATATCCTATCTCTTGGGGAGACTATTACTGACAGAGAAATGGCACTCACGACTCTTGGAGGATTACCATCTGAATGGTACGTGTTCAAGACTACACTTCTGAACAATAATATAATTCTTGGTTTCGAGGAATTAATGGCTAGATGCATTCAAGAAAAGAAGGGTAGAAGAGCAAGAAATGCCCTTGCGTAAAGGTCCTCCTACTGCCTTTTCTTCTCATGCTAAGAAAAGAAATAATTTCGGGACTAAATCAAAAGGAAAGTTTGGACCTAAAGGTGGAAGAAAAGGATGATGTTACATCTGTGATAAAGTAGGTCACTATGCAAGGGAATGCCCTGATAGAAAGGACTCTCACCATGACGATGATCAAAATCCTCTCATGGTAATCAAAGGAATGACAAATTCAATAACAAAGGTAAAAGGAATGTTGGAAATCAAGGAAGAGGACAACCATTCAAGAAGGTTAGAAATTCCAGGATGTATTAAATGCACCTGACCTCCGAAAGACCCTGGTGTCCATATCGGCAATGGAAGACAAAGGTTACAAGGTAACCTTCCGCGATGGCAAGGTACGTGTATCGAAAAATAATGTTAAAGATGCCTTTTCGCTTGGGTTTCGTGTTGATTCATTATATCAGGTCGATGGAAGTCCGCTAGGTGTCATGTCTTATGACACATCTCTTTAGTCTGAACTTTGGCATTGGAGGTTTGCCCACCTTCATTATAAATATCTACTCGTTGTAAGACAAATGGTGACAGGAATGCCCGAATTCCGAGTAGAGAAAGAAGGTGTATGTCTAGGATGTGTTGAAGGAAAGCTCAAAAGGGGACCATTCCCCTCAATCCAAAGAAGACCTCTGATATATTACAGTTGGTTCACTCAAGCATATCTGAGGCTGGCATTCAGAGGGAGACTACTACACCACATACTCCTGAGCAGAATGGTGTGGCGGAAAGGAAGAACTGTACGATTGTGGAAGTTGTTCCTATGGATAGATGATGTAACAATACCTGATGTGGAGGAACCCATGGATCCTATTTATCCACCTGAGCCTTCCTCTTCTAGGAAGAGGCCTTCATGGCTGAGGGGGGATACTTAATGATGTTGAAGGACACACTGCACCCCGAGGAACCTTCCGTGAAAGTAAGAAACCTAACAGGTATCAGGGATACCTGACCATCATGAGCATGATCATACAAAATGAGCCTCCATCATTCTCAGATGTCGTCAAGCATCAAGTATGGAAGGATGTTATGACCATAGAATGTGAGTCTATCCCAGGACAAGACAATTGTCACTTCTAAATGGCTTTACATGATAAAACATGCAGCAAATGGAAGTACAAAAAAGTATAAGGCTCATTTTGTTGCTCGTGGTTTCTCCTAGAAGGAAGGTATAGACTATGATATCTGCACCTGTTGCCAGATATATGACCATCCGCTTGATCATAGCCCTTGTGGCTTCACAAGGATGGAACCTACATCAAATGGATGTCAAGACTGCATTCTTGCACGGTTCAATCAAAGAAGAGGTCTATGTGGAGCAACCTGAAGGATTTAAGATTTATGATTGAAAATCTCATGTATGCAGGTTGAAGAAGGCTCTCTATGGGCTGAAGTAGGCACCCCGAGCATGGTATGAGAGGATCGATAGCTACTTGATGAAGGTGGGATTCACTAGGAGTGACGCTGATCCTAACCTTTACTTTAAGGTTGAAGATGACAAACCTCTCAAACTGGAGCTATATGTGGATGACCTATTTCTAACAAGTACATACCCTCTCATTCACAAATGTAAGAGGGAGTTGGCTTTTGAATTTGAAATGGACCTAGGACTGATGCACTCTTTCCCAGGACTTGAAGTGTGGCAAAAGCCAGGGGAAACTTTCCTATCTCAAGGGAAATATGTGGTGAAGATTCTGAAAAGATTTGGTATGGTGGACTATAAGCCTGTGACTACCTCGAGGATCTTAACTTTCGGAAGTTATATGGTAGTGATGTCGGACTAGATTTGGTGAGGTTGGGCATTTTGCAACCAAATGTCCTCACAAAAATGAGGTTGTTACAAAAGGAAAGAAAAGTCCTAGGAAGTTCAACAAAGCAAGGCAAGAAGAAATGGTTTAAGAAAAGTTTCTTCTCCAAAGAAGATAGCTCCTCATCCGAAGAAGAAAGTGATAACGAAGAAGAATTCAACGGAAGAGTATTGTTTATGGCCAAGCACAATAAGCAAGAGGCACCTGACGAAGAAGGAGACAGAGAAGAAGAAATGACTGACGTTGAATTTCAAAATGAAGTGATCAAGGTCATCAAAGAGCTCAAAGCCAAGAAGAAGCACATCAACACTCTTGAAGACGTTAAAGATAGAAAGGCAACAGGTCCTAAATCTTAAAATCAATGTTGAAGAATACAAATGAATTGAAGAATTGCTCAAGAAAGAATTAAAGGAAAGAAATAAGGAAAGTGAAGCATTGGAAGCTGAAATTGTTTCTTTACGAAAGGAAGTAAAAAATGAAAAAACTCTTCAAAACTATGCCAACATCTCAAAGACTTTGGACTAACTCATCAGCAACCAGTGATCATGCAGCAACAAGACTGGTCTTGTTTACAAAGAAAATTTTGAAAAGGAGTCCAGTCCTTCTATGAAAACTAAAGAAGATGGATATGAAAAATCTACCAAGCAAGTAGATCTCCCAGCTAGATCAAGAGATCAAGACTCGCAGGAAGAACCTTGGAAGACAATTCCTCGAAGAATATTTCCTTCGAGGTATCAACCTATCTTTTAAGGTCATTGTTATTCATGTAGAAAGTTTGGACATAGAGCTACAAAATGTCACATGTATGTTTGGAATGAATATAATTCCAGGAGATCTCTTCGAGATGGATATTCCAGGACTCAGTAGGATATCAACAAATTTAATCATTTGAGAGATGATGTTGAATGTTACAAATGTATCACTTTTGGACACTTAGCCAAAGATTGCAGACTTGTAAGTTCTTCAAAGGATTTCTCACAAAATCAGAATGAACAAGTATGGAAAAGGAAGACTAAAAGGTGTGCTTTCACTCTCAAGGCTCAAAGCAACAGAAATGTATGGTATGTTGACAATGGTTGCTCAACACATGACTGGAGATAGAAATAAGTTCATATCCTTGAAAGAAAAATAAGGATGGAATAGTGTCTTTTGGAAATGACAGGTCTTCAAACGTCATAGGAGCAGGTATGGTCACTCTTGGAAGCAAGGATGCATTATCAAAGGATGTGTTCCTGGTTGAAAATATGAATCACAATCTACTCAGTCTTGGATAGATGTGCGATCAAGGACACGCGATGTTATTCAACTCGAAAAAATGTGAAATCAGGAAAGGCAAGTTTTGTAAAATTGTGGCTACAGCAAGCAAAGCTCCAAATGACATATATATTTTGAATGAGATACTTAAAGGGTGTTTCTTGGCAAAAGAAGATGAGAGTTAGTTATGGCACAAATGAATGGGACATACAAATTTTGACAATTTGGTCAAGGAAGCAGTTAGAGAAATGTCAAAAATCTCAAAATCTACAAAATGGATGTTAAGTCAGCGTTTCTAAATGGTGAATCGGAAGAAGAAGTTTACATTCAACAACCCGAAGGTTTTCTGCTCACTGACAAATAAAACTACATTTTCATATTAAAGAAGTCATTATATGGTCTAAAGCAAGCTCCTAGGGCTTGATATGCCCGTCTTGATAGGTATCTACATCAACAAGCATTCAAGAAAAGAAGCACTGACAGCAATCTCTATGTGAAAGTGGATCAAGATAACCTAACGGTTATTGAGGTATATGTGGATGATATAATCTTTGGAAGCAATGATGATAGATTAAGTAAAGACTTTTCCACAAAAATGCAAACTGAGTCTGAAATGTCTATGCTTGGTGAGCTGACATACTTTTTGGGACTTCAAATTTCTCAGCAGGATAAAGGAATATTCATATATCAAACCAAGTACATCAAGGAAATGCTCAAAAAATTCCAGATGGAAGATTGCAAGCCAGTCCTTACCCCCACGATAACAGGTTGCAAGTTAAGATTAGAAAATTCATCAAAGAATGTAGACCAAAGGTTGTATAGATCCATGATTGGTAGTATCCTATATGTGATAGCCTCCTAACCAGATGTGATGCGGGCAATTTGACAAGTAGCACGATTCCAAGCAGCACCAAAAGAATCTCATATCATTGTCGTCAAAATAATTCTTCGATATCTTAAGGGTACAGCAGAATAAGATCTCTAGTATCCCAAAGGAAATGATTTGGTCATCCAAGCTTATACAGACGCAGATTGGGCAGGAAGTATCGATGATTGTAAGAGTGTGAGTGGAGCAGTGTTCTACCTAGGTGGTTTCCTTGTCTCATGGTTAAGTAAAAAGCACTCTTCAATCTCATTATCCACAATGGAAGTAGAATACATCGCAGCAACAGCTTGTTGTACTCAAATTCTCTGGATGAGGAAAACCTTGTAATATCTTCAAGTTAAGTTTGATGATCCTATTCCCATCTTCTTAAATAACACCAATGCCATCAGTATCTCCAAAAATCATGTGATACATTCCAAAACAAAGCACATTCCAATCAAATATCATTTCGTTAGAGATCAGATCGCTGAAAAGAATATCAAGCTTGAATATGTTGGTACAAAGGAGAAAATTGCTGACATCCTTACCAAACCATTACCTCATGAAGCATTTGAGTATCTTTGCCAAACCTTGGGATTCCCCAAAGTTTTGATTAGACTCTTTCTCTTATCTACTCAAGTAGAAAGGGGAAGTGGAGGTGTGTACAGGTCTACAGGATGGTTTTTTGTTAAGGGAAGTTACCCTTTGCCATTGATGACAAAGAGGGAGAGAAGGAACCAGGAAGAGGTGTCATGATCACAGGGGGATTACTTGTGTTGCCATCAATACCAAAGGGGGATATTGTTGATCAGTGGATGTCATTGATGTCAACCCAAGAATCACTAGGGGCTACCCCAATCTTGCATGGGCATTTTGACTTGACAACTTACTCTATTCTGAGTCAAGGATCTTCTATATGGATTCTACTCGTCGATATTTTTCCATTGATAAATGGCACGCCATGTAATTCTTCAGGTTTTGAGAGATATTCGTGTTTAAAGTTAGTAACCCTAGTTAGTGGGCTAAACCCTATGGCGTTGTTGCATGACACTCATAATTGGTTGTGGTCATTGAATAGTCAATAATTAATAAATTAATAAATTCTCCTAAACTCCCTCCAACGTTCACTTGTTGAGGACCCTCTCAACTCAAGACACTCATATAAATAGTGACCCTCATATCCTCCAATAGTAGGGATTTTGTGGCTTCAAACAAGTCATCGTGGCATTTTCGTTATACATTTGTTTCTGTGTAGATTCGGAAGCTAAAACTAAAACCCATTTGCATTAAAATCTTGATGAACCGTGTGACCAAATTTCAGATTTTGGTTCGCTATATTTTCGGATATATGATTTGAAGAAGTTAGGGTTTTTGCAGGCTCCCAAATCCCATGTCAAACAGGTGACGTTGGGAAAGTCATCATAACTTTATCTATGAGCATTGGATTAAAATTTAGTAAATAGTCACAGAAAGAGGACGGACTGTAGTTTGTTTAATATCATTTTCAGAGCCAAAAGTTGCAAAAAAGACATGTGGCACTTCATACAAGTTCGATCTACTGAACTAGTCTATAATCAGGTCATCATGGGAGATTGGGCATAACTCTTTATTGAAGAATCCAATCTTGATCAGACCTATGGGGTTGGAAAGAGGAATCAGTTTGCTACCACATGACAATTTTTTATACCCTGGAGATATGAAATTACATAAATACAACAAATTCAATATCGATCTCTTAGAAGGAAAGAAAAAGCATGCATTCAAGGATCACTGCAGTAAGGACCACACATCAATAGTCAAGGGTAATTCTCCTATAGCAAGGTATGTACGATTAGTGTTTACATTTGAATTTGGGTATCATATTTGGCATATGTTTTTGTAGGACAATGTAATTATATACAAGGTCTCGGTTATATTTCCATGTCTCTATATGTCACAGTTAGTTTTTTAGATGTCTTATTCTTGATACTACACATTTATGCTACATATTCTTGATGTTACACCAAGTCTGCGTAATGTATATGATGTTGTAAGTTCATGTTACTTATCTTGTCATATTTGATAGAATGTTCTCTATTGTTGTACTTAGAACTTGGTCCATCACAAGTCTAGGGTCTATCATCAATTTTTATTGTATATATTTTTAGGTCAGTTTTGGATATACTCTTGCATAGATTCCAGGCCTATATCAAGAGTAGGAGTCTTTGCCTACTGTTGCAAAAAGTCAACAACAAAAGTGACAAGCACACTTCAGGTAAGCATTGTAATTTTAATTTGTATTTATTAATTATTATGCACTTACATGTGTTTTGCAGGCAGAGATAAGTTGAAGGGTATTTTGTTTTGTTTTGGGATTGGTTTCGCTAAGAAAATTTTGCATGCAGGTAGAAGAAGATTCAAGTACAACTTCAAGCAAGAATTCAAGAGAAGAAGTATAAAATCAAATGAAGCATTGCAGCAGGAAATCCTTTGAAGACATGAAATCCATCCATAAATTGTGAAGAAGTGTCAAGGCCAAGATTCATCATTGTAAAGTTGTAAAAGATTCATTTGTAAAAGTGTCATCATTGGAAGAGTCATTATTGTAAAAGAGTCAATCTGCCTAGAGTCCAGAAGGCATTATTGGGAGGTATAGGAGTCTTGATTGGTATGATGTCATGGTTGGGTTGTAAGTCATAGTGTGATTGGGTGTTCGGTCAAAATCATTGTAAATCATATTTAATCGTGGATCGTTGTCCCTGGTACGAGAGTCCACACTCTTGTCTCATTTCAGTCATTATAGGGTGGAAAGGAGGTGTTAGGAAGGTGCATGGATTCGCCTATAAGTTGGATCATGTGAACACTTCAAGGTGGTAGGGTAGTGTTAGGGCAAGTTGTGGCTCGCTAGGATGTTGGTGCATCCATTCAGTTTAATACTGAAGAAACCAGGGCGTTGGGGCATCCTTCCAGTGGGAGTTGGAGAAGAATGCTTTTCTAAAATTCTAGGAAGTTGTTGCCTAAAACTCTTCCACCTAAAATTCTTGTGCCTACTATGTTCTTAAGTTTATTTTTTTTAATGCATAAACATTAATAATAATTGAAGATTAACTAATGCTAATATTGATTCCCCCCCCCCCCCCTCATTATTTCCAACATACTGATATTGTCTTTAAGCTCATCAAATGTGAAATTAGAGATGTCAATAATTTTATCATCATCCAGAGATGTAATCCCCGTCTCACTGAAAGGAAGGTGCCCACCGATCAAATGAGTTGAGGCCAAATGTTCAAAGGTGTTATGATCGCTCAGTTTCAGCTGCCTAGTTCTCTTCCATTTGTTCATCATTTGTACCTTGGACCTCCAAATCTTCCTCCAACTTCTTTGAAAATCCCTATTCCTATTTCTTCTTGTTTTCTTCTTTGACCTGGAATATTTGCTACTCTTCTTCTTCCTTTCATTTCCTAAGAGCTTCATCTTGTTGTCTCTTCAAAGCTTCCTCCTATTTTATTTTCTATTGCTCTTCTTTTATCTTTTGTGTATCCCCTTGTTTCTTCTTATCTTGCTCTTATTTATGTCTACAATCTTCTTGTTGTCTCTTTTTCCTAGCCTCTTCAAGTTCTTTTCTTTTCCTTTTAGCCTCAACTGCCCCTTTAGTGTTCAGATCAGCATTAAACTTCTTGCGCCTCTCTTCCTTTGCATCTTGTTCCTAATTCCTCTTCAACTTAGCATTATCCTGAGTGTCTGTTCCCTGTTTGGACCCTTCTTGATGCGTATCTGACACACTTTTGTGTGTGAAGGGCATGCTTCTACACCTAGTCCAACTGCTCTAGAGGCATTATAGTAGTTATTGGTATTAATCCACCCATGGAATCTACCTATGGTATTGTAAGTGGCATCTACCCATGGTATTGTAACTAAAAAATATACTATAAGTAACAGGACACATTTTGTAAAAGAACAGATTGTTCATCACAATGTAGATTTTACAATTATTCTTTATTTTAACAAAAATAATCTTGGTGGTTTTTTTTAATGTGTTCTACTCTTTCATTATGGAATTTCAATTTTTTAGACCTTGGGGGCCTCCCCCCCCCCCAAGATCCATTTCAATATTTTAGACCTTGGGGGCCTCCCTCGAAGATACAAATCAGTGGTATCAAATTCAGGTTACGACGCCATGGGAATGAGGTTTTGAAGCATATTTGAGTCTCAAATTTTTGCAGCAATCTTCAACAAACTTCATGCACGTGCTACAACCTCCACAAAGCACTTTCTTGGGCAAAACAAGAAGCATTTTTCATTTTTTGCAGGAATGTTTTGGGCAACATGTTTGCAGATCAGATCTGAAACTTTGGTGCAAAGTTTACGAAATAAATAATAGATCTGGATTCTTTTCAAAAAATTACCCAAATGCAAAAAAACAAATTGACCGAATCGGAGTCTAGATGAGGGAGATATTGTTGATTTAAAATCAATTGTGTTGCAAAAAAAATTTCTAACAGCAATCCGTTGACAGAAGATTTCCTATCATCTTTTGTCGTTTTTATGTAGCATTTCAGAAAAAATTATTGCAGGTCTGAGATCCTCTTGAAAAATCACCCAATTTCAAGAAAAAAATTGGTTGAATCGGAGTTCAGATGAGGGAGATATCGTTCATTTTAAATCAGTTATTTTTTCAGAACTTTTCTGAAGGCGAGATAGTTGCAGCACAATCTGAGTTTCTAGAGTGTCCACATAGGGATTTCAATCACATGGAAAGATGCATAATGGTCATTCTATTTCAAAAAATAGGTTACAATAAATATTCTGCATTATATTAACTAAGTCATGCCCATTTTAAATTAGTTTTTATATCTAGAGAAACATTCAAAGTGGGTTCCCTTTGGAGACGTGCCCTCCCACCCCACTTTAGTAGGCACCTGCTTCACATTCATCAGTTTCAACATAGCAGCATCCAACTTGGGTTCTTTGGAGATGTGCCCTCCCAGCCCAGGATATGTAGGAACCTGCTACTTCATCAACAATCAGAATCACGGTTATGGGTCAACCGCACAAAACCCTTCTCTTTAGTGGCTCTTCATATTCAACACAAGCTTCTCAGGAGGGAATTTCACACAATGGAAACCATTGCTTCTTAAGGAGGGAGGAATGATCTGAATGGAAAGTGGCATCAACCCATGGTATTCATCCACCCATGAAATCTACCCATAGTATTGTAAGTGGCATCCACCCATGATATTATAAGTGGCATCTACCCATGGTATTCATTCACCCATGGAATTCACCCACGCATGGAATTTACCCGTGGTATTGTAACTAAAAAAAGACTATAAGTAACAAGTCACATTTTGTAAAATGATAGATTGTTCAATACAATGTAGCTTTTACAATTATTCTCTATTTTAATAAAAAGTTTCTTGGTGGTTTTGTTTAATGTGTTCTCCTACTTTCTTCTGTCATTTCAATTTTTCAAACCTTAGGGGCATCCCCACCAAGATCCATTTCAATTTTTCATATCTTGGGGGCCTCCCCACAAGATCTGGATCTTCTCTTCATTCTCCCAAGAGAAATAAGCATATAGTTATGTATACCTCAACTTTACACAATGTTGCTTGCATATACTTCTAGGGTTGTATCGATGAAAACCCATCTATGAATCTAAGGCGATTGAGTTCTTTAATTTATGCCTTTGCTACCTTTAAATTCTTCTATTGATATGACCCTATTTGCAGAGGAAAAATAAGCCATGGTGACTTCTTTGACCTCTGCAATTATTGATACAAACCTGTGCAAAGTCTATAACCAAGCTCTTGCATGACTAGTTTATATCTTACAATCTTCGGCATAAGATGTGGACTCTTATAAGCTCTAAATACCCTGATAAGTGTACCCTAAGAATATGTGAACCAGTCTATAACTTCAGCTACAACTTCCCTGGACTTATCAATCATGCAAAGTGCCTTAACTCCAAATATCATCTGATATAACATCGCAATTAATTTCTTACTTATGTTCGCATAATTCCCCCTATAGCTAACCTTTGACAATATCTTGCAGTATAGATGGACATTAGGTTGCTCTTTGATCCACTTCCATTCCAAACCTGGGAATTCATTCTTGGCACATATCCCATATAACAAGTAGGTTAACATGTAAAACTCGCGTTGTTCGCCTTGTGAGACAATTTTCATCTTTGTAACATTTTGTTGCAATTGTTGGGCTATCAAATCAAAAAAATTGAAAATATCTCCCTCGAGATCACATGGGTAGACCATATAGACACATCTTTCTTCGAAGAATTGTGTGTTTTCATGCCCATATAGCCTACAATACATAGCCATTATATATTAATAGACTTTCTTCAATGACTTGGTTCTGTAAATCTCGTCAGGCTTCTGGCAATACTTGCTCAGCTCTTGCCACCATGTCTTGAGAATGTCCTTCATGGAATAGTGAAGGGAGAAAGCAGCATAGAATTTTGAATTCAAATATCCCTCTAGCTTCGGAAGCTTGTAATATGAATGAAGATCATGGGGTTTGTTATCACTATTCAAGATCTCCAAGGCTGAGGAAAAGTCCAGCTGAGGTAACCACAGACCAATATTTTGACTTGGTAGCTAACCCTACCAAGCTAGAGAGGGCTCTCTCCAAAAATTCATAGCCAAGAGGGTTGGATGGATTAGGGTTTTAGGCTAGGTATAAAGTGCAGAGGTTGTTTTGATTTAATTTGGTGGGGTTATTGTTGGATGAGGGTATTAGGTCAAAAAGGTTAGGTCAGAGTAAATGAGATATGATTGCAGACATTCAAAGGGGCAATATAGGCAAGAGGCTTAGCACTTAAAATGTGGTTTGGTGAGATGGTTTAAGACTAATTAGGAATTTGGAAGAGCATAGGAGATCTATTCTTCCTAAATTGAAGAAAATGGACAAATTATGATAAATTTCCCAAAACAGAGCATGAGCAAACATGTATTTTGCCTATCAACTTGAAAATTACCATATAACATACATGAAATGGTTTATGAGCATATAAAACATCCATACAAATGATCACAAAGAAGAAACATTGATAAACATCCATACCACATGTATCCCAAAGAAATAGTTGCACCTCATCTATTAATACTGGCCAAAATCTAATATAATAGTGTCTCTGGTCACTAGTACAACATCCAACTGAGTCCAACCTCTTGAAAGAGTGAAGAAAGGGAAGATATAGACCTCAAAACAAACTCCTCCAAACCTCAGGGATCGAATCCATGAGAGGAGAATAAGTTCCACCAAAATCTGAACTGATAGCTAGAGTGTAGGGTAGTCAAATTGACTCATCCCTAATTACATTGAAACTGATTCATCTGACTTAATGAAGACTATTAACCTAATGTATTTACCCCTAGGTAATATTAAAAGACAATAATTACATTTACCATATCAATTACATCAGTAAAAATTGATTCCCAAGGATGAAAATCAAAACTAGAGAAAAACAGTGAAAAAATCAGGCAATTTGTCATATGCACAATGCCTTTAGTCTATGCGCAGAGCCATCTTCAAGCTAATTTTTGAAGGGGTTATTGATGTCCAAATTTTGCTCAAGATATCTCATTGGAAATATTATCCTATCTAATTTCCATAAATGCACTAGGTTCCAAAAAATGATGAGTATTGATCCTCCAAAAAGTCAATCTCCTAACATTGCTTCTGTGCACAGTGCCTAGCTAAAAAAGAGGGCAAAAAGGTTATTTTTGAGGTGTTTTGGCCATTTCTCCTTGTCAAATTGTCCAATTTTAGTGTGACAATAGTCAAAATTGTATTTTAATTGCCTTATGAATCCAATGGTGGTATTGTTTTTTCATTTGGAGGCCTCCAGGACAATTCAATTGTGCCAAAAATTGTCCAAGTCGGACAAAAAACCCAAAACTTCCAAAAAGTGCCCAGAATCTTGTCAAAATTGGCATATGAGCTTCTGATGAAGTATGTTAAGCATTGATCCAGGTGGATCTTCAGACACTGTGGCATGGGAAAATCTCAAAATTCAAAGTGGTAGAAAGGCAATTATCTTAACATCAGTTCGAAGTGCCTGTTGCCTTGATTCCAACGGTGTGAACGGCACTCCAATCCGAGTCCGAATAAAGGAGATAGAAGCAGTCAAAGTTCTGGGTTGACTTGCAGGAAACATAGGAAAATGAAAGTCCAAGGATGCTCCTATAAATAGTCCCATTGCATAGATCTTTTCACTCTAAATCTACTTCAACTTGAATGGGCTAAAATGGACTTTGGATGATGAAGTTATCGCAAAAAGAAGTTGCCTTTGTTCCTTTGAAAAAGGAGGCATTTCTTCTAAAAATGGGCTTAAAGCCTTCTAACGGTAAATCGCAAATGGAGGGGTCCAAAGGGCGGACAGAACCTTGATCAGCGATCTCCAATTAATCGTAATTGGGGGCAGGCGACATGCGATTTCGGCGTCGGCGTATGCCATATTTAAGAACCCTGGCCGTTATATATGCGATATGCCGACAGCGATACGCTAATATCGGCGATCGATGATCGCCGTGACAAAGGTTGTTGAGATTTGCGATAAGCGCGGACCCGACAGAAGATTAAAGCGGATTTGATAAATTTGAAGTCCGGCTTTTAAGCCTTGTGATCGGAATTTTCAATGTTTCTATGTATTATGGTTTTGAACAAAAAATGGCCATTTTTGGGGTTTTGTTGCGAAGAAAGGTCGGATGGTCGGATTAATCGCGACCACTGACCCTTTCGTTGAACAGCTTCTATTATAAACAAACCAACCCCCGATTTGTGCATTCTGGTAACAAAAAAAGTATTATAAAACCCGATGAATGAAGAAAAGCGCAGAGGAGAAGAGGAATTTGCACACAGTTCCAGGCAAAGCTTGCAAGAGGGGCGAAAGTCATTTTGTCCAGATTTGACAAATTTTATATGGTTTCAGCCCTTCTCGACGCCATGAATGCAATGGTGCTATCCATTTCTCCATTTCAATTATGCATTTCTCATCCATTTTCCAGAATGGAGGTATAAGACTCCTTTGTTGTAACTGATGATTGTATTCCTTTTTTTCATGCCATTTAATGAATGAAGGCCTCCCCATTGATTGAGTAGGACCCGGAGACGTAGTCCAAGTTGGATGAACTATGTTATCAACCTTCTTGTCTTCTTTCATCCTTTATGTGTTTCCTCTTCTTCTCTCATGTGCACATTAGATTTCTATGGTTAAGTTGCAATTTATATATGTGATTCTTTAATACATCTATAAGCAAAAGATCTTGGATCAAGCATGGAAGGTGGCCTTAGCAAGGATATCTAGTTTCCCTTTCTCCTCTTGCACGTTTAGGTTTTTAGGCTTTGACTTCAATTCCTTGAGTTTTGACCTTGCTATTTGGCTTCTTCGGCAATAATACTTTCCCATCCTCCTCTGTATGTCATTGTCTCTTTTAGCCTTGTCTAGGAGATTTTCGAGATGGTTGTTAACCCTCTCTAGCTAATGCTCCTTGTTTTCATTGATCATATTATGGAAATTTTCTTATTTAAGGTAAGCTCATTGGCTAGTTCAGCCTCTTTCTGTTTCTCTAGTTCCAATGCTCTCTTTAGGCCTTTGGTTCTTGGCCTTTTTCTTGACACTTGTTCTTCCAGCTCATCAGGGTCACCATATTTTACATATGCTTCATCAAGTAAGGCCTTAGCCTTGGTCTCTTCTCTTTTGGCTTTGAGAAGGTCTGCCTCCATGATTAGATGTTTTGTCTTCAATTGTGGGTTTTCCTGCTCAAGAAATGAAATGACATGTTTAGCTCTATCCAATTGAGTTTGTAATTGTTTGATTTGGGCCTCTTTTCCTTTAATGATCAAGCTTGTGTTTTCATGATCATCATGCTGATCCAAGTCAACAAGGTCAAATTATGTTTTTATCTCATGTAAGTTCTCATCCTCATCAACAATTGTCTCTGTGATCTTTTGCTTGCCCTTCTATACCTGCTTTGTTGATGAAAAAGGCAGGGCCCCTCCCACAATCTATGGGGCAAACACCTGCCTATGACCTCTCTGATAAGTACATGACAATGTGCCCAGATTTGTCTTCTTAGCTTTGATGACTTCAGCTCTGCTAGGTGACTGTATGATCATACAATGGTGATGATGATGGTGAAAGAGGTTGAAATGATGAAGGGAGAGATGTAGTGAACTGAGATGGAAGGGGTATGTCTTCAGCTTGATGATCAGTGGGATGAGATGAAGAAGGTATATCTTCAGCATGTGGAGCAGTGAAAATATTATTTGCAATGAAAGTATCCCATGATACGTTCAGTCGATTAAGGTGATGGAGGACAATGATCTTGATCAGAGAGTCATGAAAGGGATTGTTCATTTGTTGCTCATACCTTTTTCCTTGAACTGTGTATGCCATTTTCTCAATGCTCCTGAACAAATAGTAAGGAATATTGAGCATTCTAACTCTTGTGTAGTGCATGAACAATTTGATATGGTAGGTGTAGAGTCTAGAAAATATGCGTTCAAAAGTGAAGTACTTCATGATGATTTTCATCATGGGAGCATATATATCAAGAAGGTGGCTGAAAGGAAAGAATCTCTCTCTCATTTTTGTGCTAAGGCTACAAATATGGCTCATAATACTGATGATCTAGGTTTTAAGCTTTGAACCACCTTTCACCCACATTAGGTATTCAAGTAGCAGCAGCAATAATGGATGAGGATATGGTGAAGGTTACACCAACAAGGGCCACTTGATTAAGATTTGAAATGAAAACTCTAGTCAAAACAGGATGGCTTTGAACCAGTGTTGCACTAATAGCCAAAAAATCGCGATAAAATCGTTTTATCGCGATTTTTTCAAAAAGAAGATAAAATCGGGGTTTTTTTTGCCGATTTTTATGAAAAAAACGTGGAGAAAAAAAAATTATGAAGAGGAGGAGGTGACCCAAGCTACCCCTGTCACAAGTAGAGGATGTGGTCTACCTCCTGTAGCTCCTAGTTCTTTAGCTTCTAGAGCACAGCAGAGTCTACTACCAACTCCACCGACATCTACATCTAAAGGGGCAAAGGAAATCAGTAGTATCAGACTTTAGTTATTTGGTTCATTTCCTTGTATATGACATGACTCATGATATGAGATACATTATTATATTTTTTGTTGATATTTTGAGGCTGAGTTGGGAGTCATGGGTCAAGACTTACTGTTCAAGACATGATTCATTGTTATGTGTGATGTGGCACTAGAAATGATATTAAACATCTTATATATTAGTTCTTTTATCATATTTATGTATCAATGTATTTATTTTATGTTGTAGATGCTTTAGATATTAAAAAAATTGCAAAATAATAAATATTTCTGTATGTTACGATTTTTTACCAATTTTTTCCTGATTTTTACTATTTTCCCCTGCATTGATAATATCCCGATAACGATTAGTGCAACATTGCTTTGAACTCTTTGTACCATTACACAAAAATCAAAATGTCCCATATGCTTGAAACAAGTGACTGTCATAGGTGAGGCCATTAGTTCTCTAGTGTTGGTAGGTTCAAACCTCGATATTCTTCCTCCTTTGTGTGGTCTTCTTTCTTTTGTGTCTTCCCCTTCTGAAAAAATCTCTGTTTTCTTCCTCCATGATGTGTTTTTGCTCTTTTTGCTTGAAAACCTAAGGATTAGGAAATAGGAATGGGAATGGAGTAGGAAAACTTTGGGGAGTGTAGAAAGGGATTAGGTAACTTAGGGGAGTGAAATATGTATGGGATTTAGGAATTGATATTTTATTACAAGTATGCAATATGGTTGCCTAGGAATTTGTTGCCTAGGACTTAGGGTTTAAAGGAGAATACACTTGGGATAGGGATTTAGAAATGCAGGGTATGGATAGGGTTTACAATGATGTGGGAAGGATAGTAGGGTCTTATGAATAGTTTTTGGGGTATAGGAATGAACTAGGGTTTGCAATTCCTAAGAATTGCAAATTTCACACAATAAACTTCATAACATGAATTGATGCCTTATGAGATGTAAGGAGGGATGAACAGGGGTTTACTTACTTGCTACGAGGTTTAGAAACCATGAGCTAAAGTTTTGGAACACTTGCTTGAAGTTTGAGAGCATATAGATGAAGTTTGACAAGTGTGTAGCACCTTTGGTGCATTTGCAGCGCCTATCGGGTCTCTATGCTCTGTGCATAGTTCTAGACTACCCTATGTGTAGCGCCTCCCTCTATTTTGCTGAATTCTCCCAAAAATCATGAGGAATTCTCTCATGGGGTTTGCTCATAAATCATAGGAGGAAAATGGAGTTGAGATTAGATGCTAAGAAGGCCTTTATACATGAGTGCATTTGATCTTTAGCTTTAAAACCCACTTTCCAATGTTTCACTTCTCCTTTTTGAAATACTTGCTAATTTCCCTTTACACTCTGATTTTCCTCTTTGCAGGTTGACGATGTTGGAGTTTCGGCACTCTTCCCTTTTGAATTTGCTTGGATGAAGTTGGCACATAGTTTTTTAGTTGGCAGTTTAGGAATAGTGACTTATTACATATAATGAACATAAAATTACATAAATTAGAAAAAATATTACGTCTCTATTTTTTGGAATAAAAATTACAATCTGAAATAGAACTAATACTTGGAATAAAAATTAAAACTTGAGCAAGCATAGCTACATGTTTTCCAATCCTCTTTAAATGAAAAAAGGATATTTTTTTTCTCACTCTCATATTTTTTGTTGGCTTTATGCAGTGAAATGGAGTATTATTGGACCTTCGAGAATGAAACCTAGTGACCTAATGGGACCTTGAATGACCAGACTCCATGTGGACTTGATTGACACAAAACATGGTGAAATGAGTTTTTATGATAAATGTATGCTCAGTAAAGACACAAGAGTGTGGGCCAGCAAATATTGATTTTTGAGGCAGAGTAGGACTTTTTCTTTTGACTAGGGCTACCATCAGTGAGTAAATTTTTGCATGAGGATCTAGGTGGAATGACAAAAATTTCAAAATAGGACCCTAATATGATATAAAAGAGGAGTTTTGATCACTGATGGCAGTATGCAAATACTGACTCTAACAAGGTTGGTATGTGGCAAGTTATTTTCCATTTGCACTTCTGAGGATCATGCTTTTAGGATCAATATGTTGCAATATCCACTTGATTACCTCTGCATAGGGTAAAATTGGATATCGGCTAGAAATCCTATAGAATATGGACCTTTTAACATTAATATACACTTCCCTATCCTCTAGATCTTATGGGAAGTCCTTGACGAAATCCTTGAATATCATTTGCCTTGTCAAGGTGGTGGACTTTTTGTATGAAGTATCTTGTGTCTACTAGGATTGTTACTTTTGTTTTTGGGTTGGCCACAACGCCTTCAATACTGTTTTCAGTGGCGTCTCTTGTTGATCCTTTGCATGTAACTAGATGCATGGTGTAGGTAAAAAATGATAAACAGATAGGTTTCAGATCTACAATACCTGGAAACTGAAATTCACTCATGGAAAAGCGCACAATCAGTGTCACAAAAACACCTACTCTACCTTGATTACTTATGCAAAATATTAACTTTGGGGGGGTAGTGTGCTAGATTTGGGCATAATCTCACAATCTATAAGCAAGGTTGATCGAACTAGTCACTAAGAGAGCGCAATGCACTAGCACTACTAGGAAATCTTAGCCTTGGCATAGGGCAAGGTCATGAGGCAGAGGTTAGAGGCATGGGCATTAGGAGAGCATAACACACCACCACTGAGGGAGGGATCATAGTTCGGTTGCATGGCACATCTGCAAGGGCCGTTCATTAGCATGCTTGTCCACTAGAAGTGCGCAGTGCACTACTCAAGGTCGAGCTAATAGTGATGGGCACAGGTCACATGTTCACAGAGCAAGGGGGTTTGGGAGTATGCTTTGGAAGTGCACTACACGCCAATGAGGAGAGGTTGGCCTTGTGATGGGTGCATGTCATAGATGTGGAGACAAGGGTTTGATGAGCTCACTGACTAAGAGAGTGCAATGCGTCAACACTTAGATTGAAGGGTCCTTGTGTTTAGAGCTAGTGCAAGGTATGATAACAAGGGGTTTCTCAGAAATCAACTAAGTGTGGAATGAAAGGAAAGTAAGAGAGCACATAGTAATGGAATAAGACTCACCATACACACATATATATACAATTAACCTATGACAAGAATGCCAATATTTTAGGAATGCAAAGGGGCGCTAAAGCCAAAAAACAAGAACTAAAATGACAGATTCAAGAGCGCGATTTTCAAGTGTGATGGAGGAGGAACTTACCCAAAAGATAGCGCGCTTGCAACCAAGGATGAGAGGTTGGCCTGGTGCTCCAAAAGTGTGCAGATCTCCAATGAGATGAATGAGTGTGTAATGAGCTATTGGGGCTAATCTCTTTATATAGGAAGAGCCACATGTGCGACTAGGGCGGAAGTTAGAAGTGCGCCAAGTGCAGATCTTTGCGACAAGGAGTGTCAACTACCACTAGAAAGTGCAGTAGTGCTAGATCAAGGAAGTGCACCTAGTGCATGTTCTTGCAACAAGGGGGATTGCCTGGTGTTTTAAAATACGCTAAAGTTTCTTCTAGAAAGTGCATTAACCATGTGTTTTGAAACTGCGCTGAGCCTGTGTTTCGAAAGTGCGTTATGGAGAAATTTGCCCTAGGCTTCTAAGAGCAAAGGGTACTAACACATAGGGTCTTTCCGGAGCAGTCTTGAACACTTTAGAAAACTTGACCAAGCATGAAATAACTTGGATGACTTGAAATAAAAGGGGGAGATGATCATTAGGGGGCTCCGAAATTTAAATGAAGTCAAAACTTTAGAGGATGTTGTAGTAGCTATAACACCTTTCTAAGAGACAACTTAAGTCTGATTTACACATTGAATAACTATCATCATATGTTTATGATTATCCACAAGTTATAAATAAGCCAAACTTTATGCCTCCTTTTGTTATGCCAACTAGTGTTTCTTGTTCTAATGTAACTCAAAGAAAATATAAGGCCTCAAAGGAGGAAATAATTCCCATAACTCCTCTCATCCTCCTTCATCTTCATTACCCAATGAAATAGATTCTTGTACTAACATTCAAATCTTTGTTGTTGATCAATCAAGTAATGAAGAAACTTTCCATGAAAAGGAACAAATTTGTCTTGCTTTACAAGCCAATATAAATTTTGCAGAAATAGGACAACCTAAAAATCACACTAGTAAGCCATCCTTTGATTATCATATTGATGAAAGTCCTATTGATTTATCTTCCATCTTACCATGACATGCTCTTACCTTTGCCTCCATGTCATGGCCCAAGGCGCTGTCTTGGGTGATAGTGGATGTTCAAATCATTTTGTAGAGCATAACTTGTGTGTTGATGGGTTGATTCCTCAAGCTTATGTGAATGTGAAAAATATAAATTTTGAATAAGATTTAATTGGTACCTCTGCACAAGAAGATTTTCTTCTTATTTAAGTCTATACTCACTATTCATTATATCATGACTTGTTTGATGAAAGTGTTTCACAAACAGTTATTTCAAATCCTTTTGACTCTTATTTTGTTGGGCTTGATTGTGATCAGGTACAAGATAGTGACATATTTCATATAGAAGGAAAAAAGAATAAATGCATTGCTCATATCCCTTTTAGTGTCCAATCTATAAGATGGGAAGAAGATGAATTTTCAGCTCAAACTATTCAACAAACCTCTCCAAATGATTCATCTACATTTTTATCCCATGAAGAATCTTGAGTTGTGAATGATCAAGAATCTAATCAAATCAGTGGCTCTTACAGTTGTCATATTGTTGACAATGACTTCACTGGCATATCTGATTATAGTTGTGCATATTCATGTGTTGATCTTACTAAGCCACCGATATTTGACTCCCCAACATTTGAAGGATTTGAGACTTATCAAGAGAGTGAGGCACTTCTTTTTTTGTTGATAATTATGTCAGGCCTTCATGATTTTGATAAGATCCCTAAACCAGATGACGTTAGGGTTTTACCACAAGATTATTTACATAGCCCAATTGTGTTTCATGAAGACTCATCATCTGAATTTTTTTCAAGATTTTCAGGCTCATCATTATGTTTACCATGATATAATTATTGATTGGTTGGAGAAGCCCTCTTTAGTAAATTCTTAAGCAACCAATCGGCTTCTAATTTCTCATGTGTTTGGTATAAATGAAGGTATGTTGCTGAGAACACCCCGGGATTTACAAGCTAATCATTTTGTTTGCTTGAATAGAATTGCAGTTCAACTAGAAGAATCCTTTTTGGCAAACTCTGTTGCTAACAGGTGAAACCTTCTATATGTTGTGCACGTTACACATGTAAACATTTTTGTTTTTGCGCATTATTTTATACTAGTACTAATTGCTAATATCTTTGTGTTGGCAGGTCGGGAGCAGTTCATGTGGCTACATTGCAAGTTTGACTTCACATAATCCCATTTCCATTTAAATTAGGGTTTAGGTTTACTTTTATTTGTTTACTTTTATTTATTTGTTAGTTATAATAGTTTTTCATGGCTATTCATTGTGCATGTAGTTGCATTCACTTTGCATTTAATTCATTATAGGAAATTTCAGCTTAAAAGTGCCCATGAAATGTTCATATAATGTCCATGTCATAATATGTAAACCAATCAAAATCACAAAAATTTAAAAAGAGATATATGTAAATATTTTGGAGGGAAAAGAAGAAAACTACTTTTTTAATTGTATTTTTGGTTTATCTCCTTATAAGTTTACTCAAATTTTAAATGTAGACACTTGTTGGATGGGGAATTAAATTCAACATCTAATGAGTACCCATTATGCATACTTCTAAGAAGACCCGCATTGGAATTTAATTCCACATCCAACAAGTGTTTACAAGTGAAATTTAAGTAAATCTATAAGGAGATAAGCCAAAAATAGATATTTTTCTCTCCAAAATTCGTTACTTTTATTTTATTATTTTCACTATTATTTTATTATTTTTCCTTAGGAAACCACTTTTACGCTGAAATTTCCTCTAATGAATTTTAAGGCATGACTCTTTCACTCTTCATTTAGTTTGTCTCCTAATATTTATTTCATCTTCATTACATCTAGCATATCTCTTGCATCGCATAGCTCTTTCATTTTTCATTTAGTTTTGACTCATTTTTTTATGTTTTCCTCTATTGCATCTAGTTAGTTATTTCATCCTTTGCACATACATTGTTTTCCAACATTGGAATTTTCATTTATTGCAGGTAGCTTTGTTTGCTTCATAGCATTATGCATTTATTTTGCATTCAACATCATTTACCTACATTAATTTTTATTACATTGCATTGCATGACACCTTTAGTTTTCATTTTGTTTAGTTTTCTTGCATTACATCTCTATTACATGAATATTTGATTTCATTATGCACATCAATGAAGCCCCATTCCTCTGCATTGTGTTATCTTTATTACATGCAACTTTCTTTGCTCTTTGCATTATCCATTTATTTTATATTCATCTTCTTGCATCGCTTTTCGTTATATTGCATTCAGTGGTTGTTTACAGTGCAGTGCATTTGTTCTTTCATTTTGCATTGCATTGCACTAGCATTCAAGCCCTGTTCTTTGCATGGTCTTTTTCAAGTATGTACATAAATGATGTTGGGAAGATCTTTCCTTGCTTTTTCCATAATTTTGAAATCCCAATCAATGGTTATGTGTGGTTGTGATGGCCACTCCAAGAGGTAATGTCTTGTACACCCTGTGATTGAAACCCTATCCCGAATATCTATTCATGAGTTTGATCTATTAACAAGGAAAATATGAGTTGCTACTTGTGGGTAACTCTAATCAATTCACAAGGCCTATATCCATAATCTGAAATCTATTTTCGATCTGGTCCTGAACATCTTTGATTTGTAATTTTATTTTTCACCTGTGGGTTGGAGATGTGATGTGGAAACATGGCATGAGGGCAAACCTAAGTCATAATACCTTCTAGTTTCTACAAAACAACACACAACCTCTCTTGCCCATAAAGTAAGTTGGGATCTCATCCACTATGGCACAATGAATGCCCTAATAATAATGTCAATGTGCATAAAAACGAAAAAATAAATAAAATGGTATAGGCATGAGAAAGGCTTCATGCGCTGACAAGTGATGCAAGCAACTTCATCGAGGCTACGGATGCGCGTTGGAAATGAAGTTGTTGACACCTAATCATCAGCATTGGGTGAATAACTAAAATTGATGTAAATAAATAATGGAGAATATGAATAGTCACCAATAGATGAAATGAGCAGTCTCTCTCTCATGTATATAATAAACACCAACCTAAATGAAATCAATGAATTGAATTTTGTGGAGTTACTACCTGGCCTGACATGGTATCAAAGCCAGCTCCATTTTTGGCGTCTCCTTCTAGTCTTGTAACTCCCTTCTACCATTCTTTTGCAGTCTGTCCACTGCCCCCTCCACAGTCGTTGCCCATTAAACGTTGCCACTATTTAAATGCTGCAAATCTCTGACATTATTCTCCGCCTTCTATTGTAACCCCTCTCTCCCGTGACAAGGTCTTTGATTCCCTGGATGTGCACTGATTTCTTTGTATTTCCTCACTGTTATACTTGGCCCCAGTTTCCACTCATGCTTCGTACAGTGGCGTGTCTCTTTTATTTTGGAGAACTCGCCAAGATTTATAAAACGCTCCACCATTCTGCCATTATTCCAAAGCAAATTCACAGTGTTCATGTGTATTGTGCGCGAGGAATTGAATTGGGTATAAATTTTTATTCGTGGTGTGTCGTGACTTGCCCGATCTAGCTATCCAGACAATCTTGTTCACCTTGCGTTTCCCACAGCTCCAGATTTTTGTACTGCATGTTGCATTTATGATTTGGGTCTTTCAGTCAGCTCAATTTGGGTACAGTTGGGTCTATTTGTGGATGTAGTGGGCATCATTTTATGATCAAAGCTTCTGAATCGCTGGGCACTTTTCCTTTTGGGCTTCAGTCTGATTCTACTATCTAGTCGAGTTCTGGCTAGGTATTTTCGATCTGCAATCCAATCATATAATTTTTTAACTATTTGCCAATTTCCCACAAATTTGTTTTGGATCTAATAACTAACTATGCCGAGGAAAGGAGAATGACAAGGCGTTGTTGCTGAAAAAGACCTCCACACAGCGTAACCGTGGTGCCTCAACTATTGGGAAGCCAAGCCAAGTGAAGGGAGCCTGGAGCCCGTGCGTTGATATATCACGTGGTGTGTGGTGTGCTTGTGATTGAAGCAAAACGGTGAGCGTGGACCTCATTGTGATACCGCTGCCCCATATATTGAACACTAGTATCAGTTCTTGTATCGGCTAGTGCTGCTATTAATTACATTATTTACATTACGCTGTTGAACGTTGCCACATATATTGAAGTCTATTGTATTTACGCTGCCTTAATACACAGTCTTGGTGTATTACATTAATCGTTGGTCCGACCATATATTGAACTTTGGTATCACCATATGTTGCCCCACTTGTGTATGCATTGAAGTTTTTTTTGGCATATAAAAATCGTTGAATGCCATGTGTTGAATAGAGTTTTTTAAAACAAGGTCGTGGGTCAAAGCACTGTGGCATGAAGCGTTGAATGTGTTGTAGAGTTTTGTGTATTTACAGTCTTGGGTATTGACATTTGCTGTCCAGTCATATCAGAATTATATTTTTTTCCCATTAAGAGTAAAATTTTGCAGTAGAAGTTTTTGTTACAGTATGCATTCAATCATATCCATTTGGGAATAGTTTTCACTGGCAAAGAGAACTATCCTAAGTGGTCCCGGATGATAAAACACACCCTCATTTTCAATGAGTTGTGGAAAGGAGTGTGTATTGGAGACAGAGACAAATAGCTAGAACAGCCTACCTCAGACAAAGAGCTCGTCATTTGGAAAATACGAACAGCAAAACCTATGCATTAATTGCAGCATCTGTAAGTGAAGAGGTGAGTCGCCATATTACGCCATTTTCAACTGCTTTCGAAGCCTTACAAAAGCTGAAAGAACTCTATGACTCACATTCTACACTTGAAGTTGTTCAACTCGTGATTAAACTCTTCACTCTTGAATTGCAAAATAATGATCCTCTTGCTCTTGCATCCGAAGTAAAGTCTATAATGCATGATATCCAAGCCACTAAAATTGATTTGGATATTCCTCTTATCGCTTTTATCAAGGCACTTTATCCTACTTACTCCAATTATCTTGAGTCATTGCAAGCAAATGAAAATCTTAAAGACATTACCTTTGACTCTCTTGTGAAAAAATTTGCTGAAAGAGAGAAAACTTTTGGAAATAAGATAGCCCCTGAATCTTCTGAAGAGGTTGTGTGCCTTGCTCATAAAGAAAAGCATCATGCTCAAGATTCTTCCAGAGGAAAAGGTCGTCGAAGAGGAAGAAGAAGATATTTCAGGGGTAGGGGGCAGACACTCTCAAGGAGAAAAGGAAGATTTGCACTGCACACACTACAAAAGAAATGGATCACATGATGCCTCTACATGCAAGTTACCATGGGACAAAATTGAGCAGCGAAGAAACCCACTGAAAGGTAAAACTAATGACACAAACAAAGGTAAAGCACCTGAATCCGCTCACTATGTTGTGGCACAATGTAATATTGGAGTAAATGAAGATTTATTTAATGTTTCACTTGCTTCTTGGAAAAATGATTGGTTGCTTGATTCAAGAGCAAATTGCCACATGACTCATACAAAAGATTTTTTTTGAAGAATTTACTGACAATGTTGATAGAGCAGTATACTTTGCAGACCAATCAAAAATCAAGCCATCAGGGCTTGGCACAATCAGGCTTAAATTGCCTGGTCTTCCAAACTTTCTTTTGCATCATGTTCTATATCTCCCACAGCGCAAGAGAAACTTCTTGTCCTTGGTCCACATCTGCCAGCAAGGTCACTCCATTCATATGTTTGATGGCAAGCTTGAGGTGAGAAAAACATCTGACCACTCACTTGTCATGAGGGGAATAGAAGAAGAAAGGTTTATCAAGCTGCAAGGTACCTCTACTCATGCACAACATTTCTCATATAATTCTCATTATGAAGAAGGTACACTTCCAACAAATTTATTATGGCATGCTAGATTTGGAAATTTGAACTATGACAACCTCCGCTTGTTGAAGAAAAATGGTGTTGCTGGTTTGCCTACAATTCCTAGGAAATTTAAGTAATGTGATGCTTGCATTCTAGGAAAGCATAGCAAACAATATTTTCATGATTCACATTCAAAAGCACATAGAAAACTTGAACTCATTCATTCAGATTTATGTAGTCCAATGCATGTTCCTTCTACAAATGGAAATAAATATATGATGACATTTATTGATGACTACACCAGAATGTGTTGGGTTTATTTATTGAAGAACAAATATAAGCATCAAACATTCAAGAACTTTCATAAATGGATTGAAAATGATGCACAATCTCATATTGGGTCTATTCGCACTGATAATGGAAAAAAATACACATCAAATGACTTTGAAAACTATCTTCGCCAACATGGGATCAAACATCAAATGATTGTGCCTTATAATCCCCTAAAGAATGGTGTAGCTGAAAGAATGAATAGGACAATCTTAAATATGGTACGATCCATGCTCTTCTTCAAAAATGTAAAGACTATGTTTTGGGCTAATGTTGTTCTATGTGCTACATATATAAAGAATAGATGTCCATCTAATGCTATTAGAAACAAGACTCTATATGAAATGTGGTATGGGCATGTTCCTTCGGTGAAGCATCTCAGGGTCTTTGGTTACACCTCTTATGCCTTAATACCAAAGGTACATAGAAACAAACTTGGTGCAAGAAGTCGTAAGTGTATCTTCCTAGGGTATTCAAACACATCCAATGCATACTGTCTCTATGATGAAGTCAATAAAAAGTTTGTTGTATCTAAAGATGTAATTTTTCTTGAATCATCCAAAACTGACAATGTTGTTGAGCGGCAACTTGATTGCTTGGATAGATTCGCAAATGCAAAATCATTTCAAGAATTTGATAATCAGATTCCACATCTTAAAGGGGGGATTCCTATACTAGATCAACATGTGGAATCTTCTTCTGAAGAACTCTCTCCCCCACATGAAACTCCAACAACAGATGATGCTTTAAGTGATGTGATTAATAGAATTGGAAGACTCAATCTTGATTCAGTCCCAACTCAGTCAACGAAGCAGCCTAGACCATCTAAGAAGGGTCTCCCAAAGTGGCTGATAAAGACACTTGAAAGTGTTCATCCTAATGAATTTGGAAAGACAGGAACTAGAAATTCAAACCGGCAAAATGGAAGTGATGTAGATGACTCTAATTCACCTGTTGATATGGATGTTTCTTATAATTGTGAATTGAACTTGTCTACAGATTTTGAACCAACTTCCTTCAAAGAAGCTGTTTCTCATGATGAATGGAAAGAAGCAATGCAAAAGGAGTATGATACCCTCATAAAGAATGGCACTTGGAAGCTGGTTGATCCTCCATTAGGAACCAAATCAATTGGCTGCAAGTGGGTCTACAAGAACAAGTATAAAGCTAATGGCTCACTTGACAAGCACAAAGCCAGGCTTGTGGCAAAAGGTTTTGCACAGAAGGAAGGGGTCGATTATGAGGAGACTTTTGCCCCCACAGCAAAATGGGCTACCATCCGGACATTCTTTGCCTTAGCAGCTCAGAACAGTTGGCAAGTCCATCAAATGGATGTAAAAACTACTTTCTTGAATGAAGATCTAAAAGAGAATATTTTTATGTCCCAACTTGAAGGATTTACAGTGAAAGGACATGAACATAAAGTATGCAAACTTGTGAAATCCTTGTATGACCTCAAACAAGCACCACGAGCCTGGTATGAAAAACTAACTAAGCATCTTCTGAAATTCAATTTCAAGCATTATGATCTTGATGATGCAACTTTATTTGTCAAGAAAGTTGGCAAAACAGTTGTATATCCTGTGGTATATGTAGATGATCTTTGATGACACCGAAAAATGAAAGCTACAATGCATCCATAAAGAACGAATTGGGGAAAAGTTTTGAAATCACTAATTTGGGCTATGTTCATTACTATCTTGGTATTGAAGTAACTCAACATCCGAAGTCCATATTTCTTTCTCAAAATTACATTGGAGATCTGTTGAACAGGTTTGGCATGACATAATGCAATCCTCTCACTACTCCAATGGAACAAAACTTAAAGCTCGCATCTATTGAAGGAAAAGAATTTGAGGATGCAACAAAGTATAGACAGCGTGTAGGAAGTCTCAACTACCTTACTACTACCAGACCAGACATTTCGTTTGTTGTTGGAATTCTCTCCAGGTTTATGCAAAAGCCTTGTGAGGGAGATTGGTCTGTCGCAAAAAGAGTTCTAAGGTACTTGAAGGGAACTCAAGACTTTGGAATCAAGTATACACAGGTGGACGACTTCAGCTTGATTGGATACTCTGATTCAGACTTCGATGGAGACAAAGAAACTGGGTATCTACTTCAGGATATGCTATATGTCTTGGATCTAGGGTTGTCTCCTAGAGATCACGCAAATAATCAGTTTCAGCAGATTCCATAACATAAGCAAAATACGTGGCAACCGCTGAGGCAACAAAAGAAATTGTGTGGCTCAAGAAAATTCTTGAAGATTCGCAGGTAAAACAAGTACAATCAACTCCACTCATGATTGACAATACCTCTACAATAAAGTTGGCCAAGAACCCAAAGTTCCATGATCAAATGAAGCACATCAATACTAAATATCATCCAATTCGACATCATGTTGAGGCCAAAACAACCCATCTCTGCCATTGTTCCACGAACGAGCAAATTGCATACATCTTCACCAAAGTGCTTGGAAGAGAAAAGCTTGAAAGATTCATAACGATGCTTGGACTCACGAACATCCCTTCAGATTAAGGGGGGGAATGTTGACACCTAATCATCAGGATTGGGTGAATAACTGAAATTGAAGTAAATAAATAATGGAGAATATGAAGTCACCAAGAGATGAAATGAACAGTCTCTCCCTCATGTATATAATAAACACCAACCTAAATGAAATCAATGAATTGAATTTTGTGGAGTTACTACCCGGCCTGACAGAAACACTACTTTTGATTTCTTGAGTGACTCTAACGGAGCTATGGATGCCCGCTGATAACGGAGCAACACCAGACACTCACTTTAAAGTTATGAACACATAAAACCTTTATCATGTTCTATATCTTGTCAAGAACTTGCATATGTAAGCTTTTGGTTTAGTGTGTAAAGACTAACAAGACCTAGCTAAGGAGACAGATGAATGGCACATCTATAAAAGGTCAAAGTAACTCAAAGTGGTACCCATAGTATCTAGTTCAATATTTTCGTGCATCATTGATTAGACTCAATATATTAATGGGACGAAAGTTGTTGGGTCCCCATAATACTAGTGATTACCCCTTATTAATATTGTTGTGCCCTTATTGTGCCCATATTGTTACTATTGTGCCCCATAGAAGCCCACTATTGTTATTATTGTGCCCTTACATTATTATTGTTATGTAAGCTCTGATTATGTTATGACCCCTTAGACTCCTATATATAGAAAGGAGGTCTTTTCATTTGAATCATCGAAGAATTGTTCATTTATGTAATGTAAAAAAGGTTGCCCCCTCGAAGAGGCGGAATTCTAAGGCGTTGATCTATCTTTTCTATCTTTTCTTGAGCTGGTTTCATAACATTTGGTATCAGAGTTTTGGATTCTAGGGTTTCGCTGCTCCAAACAGATCATCATGGCATTTTCGCTATAACTTTTTTTCGGCGACGTTTCAGAAGTTGAAAAAAAAACCCATTTGAGTAGACATCGCGCTAAATCTCGGATCCGAATTTCAAATCATTTTGCGCTATAATTGCGGAGATATGATCTGAGGAAGTTGGTCTTTTTGCAAACTCTTGAATTACATTCCAAACAGGTGTCCTGGGGAAAATCGTCATAACTTTTTCTCTGAGCATTGGATTGAAATTTCATAAAAAGGTGCAGAAAGAGGACGGACTGTAGTTTGTTCAATATATTTTTCAGAGCCAGAAGTCGAAACAGTGACTCATGGAATCGTACAAGTTCACTCTACTGAATTAGTTTATAATCAGGTCACTGTGGGAGATTTGGCATAACTCTTCATTGGGGAATCCAATTGGAGTCAGACTGGTGGCATTGGAAAGAGGACACAGAGGGCTACCGCAGGTCGCAATTTCAAAACTGGATGATCCGAAATTACAGAGATACATCAAAGGCAATATCGAGCTCCTACAAAGTGACAAAAGGTGTGTATATTTTTTAAATGTTTGCTTAAGTTTGGTTTGAAAATTTATTTTGAAGGAATTCAAAGGGCATAGTGAAGCATTATTATCAGTAATTGATGCCCCGAAGAAAGAAAATGGAAACACCTAATAGGCGACCTGAAAGCTCTAGCATGACTCATGAAGAAGAGGAAGAAATGCAACATGATATATCAAAATTCACCCAATCCTGATGATTAGGTGTCAACAAGAGTGAGTAGTCGAAGAGGAAATTCCTTGAGGATGTGTTATTCTAAGATAGGAAATGTCCTAGAAGAACATTCCTTTTGAACACCCATGTGGGGTATGTTCCTTGAGAGACAATGATGATGGTGTTCATCAGTGATTGGTCTCGCCAACGTTGTGCTCTGATCATGTGGAGAGATAGAGTTGTTAGTTAATGCCTTGCTATGTGACAATGTTGGTTGGCATGATGCAAAGAGATAAGCTAAAATGATAGCTTATGAGATGGATTACCAATCTGACTCTTCTTGCAAGATCTCTTTAGTTTTAGAATGTGCATATACCATTATGAATACCTCCCTAATTAAGAGGGAATGTTGAAATGTGTGACTAGGTTCGGACTTCACAAAAATATGAAATGTACTCTTGATTCTTGTATATTGTATAAAGATAGATTAATATTATTGTTATTTTTTTGTAGCATGGGTTTCATGCTTAAGGTCTTTTATTTATAGGTCAAGCACCCATTAAGTGTGTTTAGGGTTTATCCTAGTGTCAAGAAGTCAATAGTCATTAGCATATGAAGAAGACCCCATTGGGCACATTGTAACATGTCAAAAGAATTATTTTTGTATTTAAGTGCGTCAAAATACCCTCCAAGACCAAGTCGGTCTGGCAAGTAAGAAGCCAACCTCATTAGGGCATGTCATCGTCCTTGGAAGCATATATATATATATGAGGGAACCCAACCTCCTATGGCCACTCACTCACTACTCATTATCCAAGCAAAGGAGAAGCAAAAAAAAGGCAAGCGAAGAAGGATAGAAGGACGAAGGACAAAGTGTTTGGGTTATTTCTCTCTCTCTCTCTCTCTCTCTCTCTCACACACACACACACATACGTGCAAAAGGAAGGCAAGAATTTTGTAGTTGCAAGGTCGAAGTTGAGGAAATTGCAAAAAGAAGCCTAAAGAAAGGACTATTACGTCACCCACAAGCCCTAGAAGGAGAAGAAACCCAAGTGAAGGTCAAAGGAAGCCTTGGAAGCCCTAGAATTTCTCACACGTGTTGAAGCAGTGACCATTGTCAAGGCCGAAAATCTCAAACCTGTAGTGGAGGCCGAAATTTTGTAGTTGGGGGTCGAAGTTGTGCAACTGGAAGAGATTTCACTGGGTTTGACTTGGATAAAAGAAACACATCATCAAGAAGGTTTGGCTTGGCCTTGGAAGGGTATTGGTCTTGGTCTAGAGGTCTTGGAATTTGTCATTTGAAGAATCTATAAGAAGAGAAGAGATTTGCGGGTTTTCCTCTCAAGTGGAGAGGTTTTGGCTCTAGCTTGTAGCCTACATCCTATGCTCTTGTGTATTGTTGATCTTCTTGCTTTGGTAATTCTTTGATGATAAGAATAACATAATAATAAGAGAAGCAGCTAATAATCAAGAAAAATAAAAAATACATCACAAGAAATTATCAAGTTTAAGAGAAATCATCCTAATTGTAGCCCTATAGATTTCTCAACACGTTTCATTGTTTGGAAGGAAGAATGCTCATTTTTTGCTTGATGATCATAATTGTCATTCAATCCATCTCATAGTATCATTTGGCAAAGTGCATACTCATGGTTGAAGGAAGATATCATGAATGTAGTTGTTATTCTTTGTAACGTTGGCATGGCTAGAACAAAGCTCATGATATCAAGTTTTCTTCTTTTTCTCAAGTTCTACCCCACTACTAAAGAATTTATTGTGTATCCTAGTGTGATTCAAATGTGTGATCCTAATGTGAGTCAAACAATTTCGACGAGCTTGTGGCGCATGTATTTTAACTTGCAACATCATCAATAAGAAGTTCTTCATTTTGGAATCGATTCTTTATGCATTCCTTTGTTGGCAATAATGGCTAACCAATACTGCAATGATATTTGCATGTGTGTTTTCGTATTAGCTTTATGTTGATGAACTAATTTGTGGTGATTTCTTATATGTTTTCTTTGATCTTTGCTTCCTTTCTTCCATGCTAATGCTAGTAACCTATTGTGAACTAATTTGCAGCTAAACTCTAGCACATTCTTACTTTATGTATCGAATGGTTTTCGCTAATCAATTCCTCTTTGAGGTGCACTTCTTCTTGTTGTTTTGTTGCCATACTCTTGCACATTTCTTTGCAAGTTTGTCACTTGTGGGTTGATTTAGTCCTCATTTTTAAGCATTTCACTCTTGATCTCATACTAACCACTCTTCATTTGAACAGCCAAGAGTAAAATAGTCATGGTGGCAGTCAGACCCGCATACTGGATGGGGATCTTATACCAAACAGCGTGGGGTCTAATTGGGATTTCACACTGGGGAGACCCCCTAATTGTTGGTGGTACATTTTTCCCCATCAACATAGCCCTTGTTGTCTCCCTTGGCTCCTTGTTGTTAGCGAGTCTTGACCCAGATACCTAAGGAGACTTCCCTTGCCTTGCTTGATGCCCTAAGTCAGTGCATTGTAGGTTCATATCTATCTACAGGGATCCTGCTAACCCTGTGCCACAGATTGCCAATGTTGTCCTTTGTCCCATCCTTGATGCTTCACTTGCCCTAAAGGATGATCCACTACTACAGTTGGGCTATTTCCAACTTCGTGTTGACCTCAGAAAGGTTACGTGTTGCCACAATAGAACCCTTCCCAACCCTTTGCTAGCTTAGAAGGTTGTTTTACTGCCCCAGGGAAATCAGTCTAGCCCTCGCTACCTGTGCCACTAAATTCCCATCCTTTGCTTGTCTAAGAAAATGACACTACCTTAGAGGTTGATTCGTTGCCTTAGGAGAATCTGTCAGGCTGTCGTCGCCTCAGAATGATCCAATCAACCTCTATTGCCTCAAAATTGAAACTACCACCCTTAGCTTTGCCCCAAGAAGAAGATATGTTGCCTTAGACATAATTACTTCTAATACTTGCAGCCTTAGACTCAATATTTTTGTCGCACATGCCTCATAAATGTAATTTGTTGCCATAGGAAAAACGCCCTAAAAAGGATCCACTAACTCACATTTGGCCTCAAAATTATACACTGCAACAAACAAATACCCTAGAAAGGATCTATTGTTTCATATTTGGCCTTAGAATAATATTGTCACATACAAATGCCCTAGAAAGGATCAACTACCATAGATAAAGCCTCAAAAACTCTTGCAACCCAGAATTTTTGCCTCAGAAAATTATGCGAAACCGAGTTCAGTCATGTAGTAAAAAGAAAGGTGGATTGGATAAGGTGAAATCTTTCACCACCAAAACCAACTAGAGAAAAAGGGGTCTTAAAACCCTCCAAGAGTCTCAGTTCAAAAATTAGAAAGATCAACAATCCATGATGATCAAAATGAATCTCCTCCCTCCTTTTTATAGATTTCCTTTGGGGGTTTTTCCCTCCTAATTTTAATTTAAGTGGCTCACAAGCTTCCCTCCCTTTGACCCAAAGTTGACTTCTATTGTAAGTTTCCCTCCATTTACCCCAAATTATCTAATGTTAATCCAATAACATCAAACAATGGGTTTCCCCCTTTACAAAAGACTAAAGCCTATGGGGTTAGATAGGTTACTACGTCCTCCCTTGGGCAATTTAATTAGAAGAGGACATTACATTTTCCTTAATTATGAACATATGCCAAAGAGGAGCTAGAGCTCAAGAGCAGGGAAGGATCTTGAAACACTCAAGGTGAACAACTATATCAAGATTCTTCATATTAATATAGATTTCTTGATTTCTGCCCCATTTCGTGTTATTTAATGCATATTGCTAATGGATTTGGACTATCTTGAATAGGCTACACTATATCTGACATATCTCTAATTACATCTTTGCTTGGAAGAAGTAGATTAATGTTTCTTACAGGTGCTCGGAGTTGAGGATGGATATCTAAGAGGTAGGAGCAAGATGTTCTTCCCCAATATCAATTAGGATCATCATCAAAAGCCAAGATTAAGGTATGTTAATCACCCTACCAATATTATTTCTTGATTGCTACGAGATTAGGAAATCAAATCTAGGGAAAATATGTGAATAATTTGTACAAGTTTTGTCACAAACCTTGGGCAGATCTGTGGAGAAATCCAATTGTCTGGAGGAGAATTTTCTCACAATGGTTGGACAATTGCATATGAGTTATATTTGACTTCTTCTCACATTCATAAGGATTTTAATTTATGTTTCCTTCTCACATTCATAAGGCTTTTCACGTATCTTATCTAAAAAAGGTTTTTGGGCAAACTATGACAATGCAAACAAAACTTTTAAAGTTCGATAATCAAGGGAAGTTAATTCTTACGCTAGAAAAAAGTTATAGATTGACATTCTTTGTCTCTTTGGAATAGAAACATTATGGAGTACCTAATCATGTGGAAGAATATGCCTCTAGAAGAAGCTACAAGGAACAAAGAGCAGTTCATGAAAAAACACCTTCAGTTACAAGCTTTGAAGGCAAATCCTTTTTTATGGAAACTGAATATGTTAACGCCCTTAAGGCCCCTATGTTAAGGCCCTCGCAATCATCACTATTAATTTATTAGTTAGGATTAAGTTAGCTTAGTGGCAGTGTACATCATGTTCACTTAATCTCATATTAATTATAAAGGAGATTCATTTGTATATGCATCTTGTCTTGCACATTGGATTCATTGTCAAATGAGATTTTTGCCTCAAAGTGGATTGTTATTTATTGACTTTTTATCACTCTGAATGCATAGAGTTTCTTATTCTTGTTATTCGTATGCTATTTGTGGAGTTTGGTCCATAACATTATGGTTTTCATCCATTCATATTTGTATGGTGTTCATCATTTAGGAAAATATTTAATTGAAGTGAGAATTGTCATGAGCAAAATTCCTATTGATACTTAGCAAATTGTCCCCTCAAGGTAAAGGAATGGAAAACTTAAAGTCACTCACACCAATTGTGTATGTTGTGAGAACGATTCATTTGTTTGTTTGTATGCTTAACAGTTATATTCCATAACCTAGTTGCCAATGTATGCAAGAGAAATTCATCATGGCTATTGTTGTGGAGTATAAATTCCACTGTGTGCATTGTTTTGATCATACCATACTATAAATATGTGCTATTACCACATCAAACTCTCCCTCCCTTGGGTTGCATCGTAGACGTATAAGCATAGTATTAGTTGAATGGCATACACAAGACTTGTAATCAAAATTCTTCTTAGAAGTCTAGCCTACCAAGTATCTCCACTCTATAATCTCTTTATGTATGTTGTAATGCAATTTAATACAA
The DNA here is from genome assembly GCA_000404065.3 of Pinus taeda. Taxonomy (NCBI): domain Eukaryota; kingdom Viridiplantae; phylum Streptophyta; class Pinopsida; order Pinales; family Pinaceae; genus Pinus; species Pinus taeda. The sequence goes on from APFE030029490.1 coordinate 260,139, forward strand.
CAATTAAGAGTCGGATATGCCTATGGTGCTCTAGAAATCTACTTTACCTCTGGTTTTGGTAATGCATATTTATGGAATTATGTGTTTTTTTTGCTCCAAGTTGCTTCAACTATAACTACAAGCCTCCTCAGTTTTGTGTAGATCATGTCTATAGCGTTGTAGTCATTTGTTTTGGTAAATGTCTTTTTATAGAATTATGCATCTCTTTTGCTTCCAATTACTCTCACTATAACCTAACTTTGTGCTAATCCCATCACACCTAGAAGCACAAAAGCACAAATCTTGGTTCCTTTATTTAATAATCATACGAAACTAGTATCAACCATGGTACAAAACTCCGTTCTCGTGTTTTCTTCAAATAGTGAGACTTAGGAAACTTTATAATTGAATTGTGAAACTAATTAGAAATTATATTAAATACCACACCTTTAGTGAGCCTACCCCATCTCACCACACATCACTAGCCAACTTAGTTTATTCTTAACAGAGAGAGACATCTCGTGAAAGTGTTTGATAGCAACAACCCAAACTAAAACTTCATGGTTTCATAGCAAAATGGTTGACGTTTGGGATTATTAGGCCACAACAATAATACCTACCAATTAAAGTGAACCCAAAGTCAGAAGATACCTGAGCAAGTCTTTTAAGATTCCTCCCATAATATTGACTTCAAAAGAAAGCAATCCTACATTCCATTAAGACTTGTTTGTATCAAACGATTTTGTACATTCAACTAATGTTTATGTTATATTTATAGACTTGAGTAGTATCTCCAACTTAATATTTAAGATCGTATAAGATAAATTAGAAAATAATAAAAATATTTGTACAACAAAAATATTTTACCTGCCTCCATATATGACTAGCAAACCGAATAAAGCATTACAATATGTCACTTACACAAAGGACGTGTTCCATAATTACATTGATGCTTCCTAAAAATAACATGGGCTTATAGGCCTAATATCAATCAAATTTGTTTTTATTGTCAACAATGTCATGCCCTAAAAATTCAAACGCAAATCAGTTCCTTTTCACGCATTAATACAACATTGTCTTGTTGACCAAAGTTGCAGTGAGGGGCACAGAGAATACGGAGTTAATAGGCAAGATGTGGGTTGTTTAATGTTTCTGAGATTAGATTTCAGTTTTCCTTTCACCCTTGTGAATGTCAACTTAGTAGTTTGAAGTAGCACAACTCCACTGTAGCCAAAATTGCGTGTCTATATACTAGTGTAAGAAAGTTTCTATGGTTCTAATATTCAGTATTTACTATATATATATATATATTATAATATATATATTATATATATATTATATATATCCTCCGTCCAAGAACTGATGGGTTCCAGAATTGCATGTCTATATACTAGCGTAAGAAAGTTTCTATGGTTCTAATATTCAGTATTTACTATATATATATATATATCCTCCGTCCAAGAACTGATGGGTTCCAGATGCATAGTAATTAAACCAAAAACGGCATATTAAAAGAATTTGTTAATGTAAATCGTTGCACCACCAAATTATCTAAGCTCTAATGATGGACAAAAAAGCTGTAATTTAAATGACTCGGAGTAAAGTTGCACAACTTCAACGTTAGAAGAATAATCTTCACTAGGAGAATAATCTTCACTAGACAAGTCAATATGGTACCCAAAAAATAAAATCAAAGAAACCAGAACTTGTTGCACTCTTGAAAGTAAAAATTAGGCAATTCAGGAAGCCTGGTTTCAAAGATTACATCATAGACACATGCTAATGATAAAAGTTTCATTTTTGAAGATTGAGTAGACATCATGGTAATATAATAAAACAACAAACAAACACTGAGAATCAAATTGAGCTGACTAAGGGTCAAGGAATTTCAAGCCTGCTATTTAAACCGATGATTTACACACAAGTTCCATTTCTAAGATACATTTCTGGCTTTCTCCTACAAAGATATTCACTGGTTCATCAAAAGTTCAGAAAGGCAGGAAGAAACATAATATTGAATAAGACATCTACTCTTTTCTGCTTTCAAGAATACATACTTGGAAAAAATAAGAGATTTTGCTTTCTAGAATGGAAATAAAAATCCAAGTATGAATTTAATTGTACAACTATGATCTCTGCTTGAACAGTCAGCAAAATCTAGGGAAATAATCACCAGACTGTAGCTTATCCAACAGTCCATCGGATTATTATGAAAGGGCGGTTCCAAAATGCTTCCATCCAATAATTAATTTCTAAGAGGAAATATCCCAACTTAAAAACAACAGAATTCTATACAAAATTTATTGGATACTTACACTGGTTCAGCAGACCTATACAGCGCACATTTGATTCATTTTAAACAAGAGTGCGTGTAGTCAGGTTTACGTAGAACATTTACAATGCGAGAGTTGATTTCTGCTTCATTGATTTGTGCCGACTAAACAGACTTGAAAGCATACTCTTGCTTCGTGTTGGTGGTCGACGAATCACAGCTTGACCTTTATCATCAAGTGACATAAGCTTTGATAACTTTTTGTTGTTTTCTTGAGGAGCCTGCATGCATATCAAGTACAAATATCAAAAAATAGAAAATGATACCTTCCAGGAAAATTTGCACAATGGAGCTATGTCACCAATACAAATACCACTATTTTGTTTTTTTCTCTTCCAACGAGTGGGGATAAATATCAGTGATGTTCGTACAATACTTTACAATGCATGCTAGAGAAATTTATCCAACATGTGCATCCACAAATTCATCATATTATAGCCTTTTTTCCATAAGTTTATATGTTGAAAAATCACAACAACAGCAGAATACCAGCAGAAAATCACTAAACCTATAATAAAAAAGTGCAAAAAAGGGAAAGGAAACTTAAAAAAAAAAAAGATTCTGAAATTAAGATTATAACAGTGGCATATAAGGCTGGTTGATCTCCATGGAAAGTACTGGTGAAAATGCATATCCAACCATATTAATTCGTGCATTAAGTTGCTTAAACGTAGGCAATGGCATCCGCAATCATCCATTTTCTATTCATATTAATTCTGGAATCTTACGTCTCTACTTCATCCAAGAAACATAGACTATATATCTTAACTTTGTGTGAGCATGGATGAAATTGAAGATGCATTTTTTTAATTTGAACAATTAAAATTAAAATTAACATATATATATATAAAGAGCAGCTGATTTTTGTTTCCTCGAGAACAGACTTTTCTGGAATCTTCCAGTGTCATCGTGGCAAGAAGGGTTGCGTTTGCAGGGAAGCTGCTTACATTAACTTGTATTTCACTGACAAGGACTATTAATATGACATTAACCTTACTGGCAAGGAATTCTGACATTGCATAAATTCTGCCAGCGTGGACTGATGACATGATATAAAATCAGACATTAAGATTCCTTTTTTTGACTCCTAGCAAATTTTAGAATTGATACTTCCCCTTGGTCATTCCTAGTGCAATCAACGAGCTTCACTTCTCTATCTTGATGGTTTGATGATTTAATTAAGATTCCTTTTTTTGACTCCTAGCAAATTTTAGAATTGATACTTCCCCTTGGTCATTTCTATTGCAATCAACGAGCTCCACTTCTCTATCTTGAAGGTTTGATTTAATATTATATGATTGGCTCTAGCATGAAAATGTCTATTTTTTGCAGGCTGCGTGCAACTTAGATAATCACAAAACATAGGAGCAAGCTTTTTCTGCTTTATTTGCAGGTCCTCTACAGTTCTTCTAAGCCATCCACGCTCTTACAATTAGGAGTTGCACAGCACTAGCCACCTTCAAGAGACCATGTTTTCAGCTCTAACTCAGAACATTCAGGCTGAGATTCTCCTTTTCTGAACTTTAACGATCTCTTCTCTTATTTATGGGTATGAAGTTTGAAGTCCATGTATAAAGTAGATAGGCTTGAGCCACATTTAAAGGGTTCTCATCAATATGTTGGTGAAACATATTCACACCACGAAAACAGATCCACAATCTTAGCTAAGTTTGGCACTCACCCTCTCTTTACCTCATTGATTTTCCACACTGTGATCATACATAGAATTCAATGCATGGTTTATGATTCTCGTTCAATCTGCAAGAGTTGTTTGTGTCTAGCTCCAATATTCAATGCAGCTTGCTAGACAAGGCTTTGGATTTAGTTGGTACGCCAATTGAACTTATCTTCTCCACCAACTAAATCTTGACATTGAGAAGCCCCCCTCTGGACTTTCCTATTGATGCTCTAAATCTCACCAAAAGGGATGTTGATAGAGTTATTTGTGAGGAGGCCTATAAAGCCCATTTTAAAGTGACATGGCACACGCCCAAGGAATCCCTAACAACACAACTTCTCCACTACTACCACTTCTACCTGCATTTTCAAGGTTATCCACGGCTTAGAGCATGCCATGCTGTCACTAGCATGAACCTTGGGCTTCCCTTTAGCATAGCTTCATCTCTAATCCCATCAACTCAATGTGAAAACAAATCATCGTGATTTGAGAAAGCATTGCATTTATAGACTTTGTAATTGGAACCCCAAGTTGATGAACATTTCATTGTCAAATGCCCTCTTTATTAGGAGTGCTATCACCCAAAATCACACAACGAAGTCCACCACTAACTTTGTTCAAGAACCATTCAAATGATCAATTAGGGAAGGTGTTTGTCACTAACATGGTCTCTCCAACTTCTAGGTCAGTGCTTTTCTGACCTAAGGGAGAACTCCATATAAAAAAATTCAGATATACTGTCACATTTGTTCAAAAGAAGCAAACGCTTACATAAGATTTTCACAAAATTCTTATACGAATATTCTGTGCCTTCCATTGGGCATATAGTGTAAATGCTTAAAACAATATTATAGGAGAAGCAAAGGGAAAGTTAATGTAATATAATCAGGGAATTTTTTTTTCTGCCCTACACCTCTTCTTCAACAGTTAGGGTATCAATACAATTCTTCAGACAGTAATCAAAAAGTGTAACCCTAACAACAGAATGGTAATTATATAAAAATTATCATCAACAGCGTAATTCAACAGTCCATCAAATTCCAGATTCTCTCTTAACAATGCTTTGCAAAATTCAATAATACAAACCATATGAAACCTCATCTATCTACAGACAGTTATTTAAATAAAAACCTGTGTAAATATCCATGTATACATCCTGACTTTGACTCAAATCTGACTACTGTCTATACACGACACTTATACAGAGACCCGTGCTTGTTTTGAGAACATCGATCTGTGGGACCAAACTCAAAAATCTGCCTCGCCACTGTCTCAGGATACTCGAGTCACCTTTGGCCTTCGTCTGTCAATCAACATGTATTTGAGCTGCAATTGATCAACAAAAGAATGCTTTGGGCTCCAATGTGCGGCTACATTGGAGTGATGCACAAATGGGTTCGTAGAATTATCTCGTTTCCACGTAATGCCTTATGGGGATCTGTTTGAGGCTTGTCTCCCCAAGAGCAGATTGTAATTACCACGATCTGTGTCAGAAAACCCTATCCAGATTTTGATGCTTTGGGCTCCAATGTGTGGCTACATTGGAGTGATGCATAAATGGGTTCGTAGAATTATCTCGTTTCCACCTAATGCCTTATGGGGATCTGTTTGAGGCTTGTCTCCCCAAGAGCAGATTGTAGTTACCACGATCTGTGTCAGAAAACCCTATCCAGATTTTGCAGACCTTCTTCAAGAGTTGCCCCAGAAAGCCTAACTATAAATCAGATTTTCACGAACTCAAAACCACACACTACTGTGATCCAAGCACGACTGCTTCACGATTCCAAAACGATCGAAGAGAAATGGCCTCCACTACATCTCAAGCGACGTCTTCTGCTCAGAATCACCGGGTCGATTTCCACAGGCAACTCATTGCCTTTCAATGGTAATCTGTCGCCATAGAGAATAGTCGTTTTCAATTTAATTCTACTCCAGGACAACCACGCGGGATGGCACGATCGCTCAGTGATTAAATCTTGCAAGTTGCACACAAATTACTCCATGTCGCCACAGAGAATAATTGACCAGAACATGGATTACCAATTTCTGTCGCTGCCCACAAGATCGTTCTATGCGGCCACAGATGGTAGTTGGACAACTTCAAAAAATTGACAAGAATGTTGACTGTTGAATCACCCAATACCAGTTTTAGATGAGTCATGACAGACATGCTGCCACTATCAGTAACTCGCAGTACTTCAGATACCAGTTTCAGAGGATTTACACACTTCTCCAGAATAACGCTCAATTTCTTTGTCTTCAGGATATTCACTACTTCAGTCAGAACAAAATCAACACGAGAGATTTCGTTGTCTAGAAATAATCCTTGGGCCCAAAAACAGAGAAGTCAATTTAGCAAGAATTCCGCCTTTCCTTCAAAAGATTCTTGTGCCAAAACACAGTAAAGGCACAAAACAGAGTAAAGGAAGATAGAAGGGGTCAACTAGGGTGGAATCTATCACCACTGAAATTGACAAAAGAAAAGAAGTCTTAAAACCCTCAGAGCTAATGCTCAAGAAACAAATGATATGATCCACACTTGATGCTCTAAAATGAATTCAACCCTCTTATCTTTATAGTTTCCTATAGGGATCTCTTCTCAATTGATTAAGTAAACTTTACTTTGAGCCCCAGCTTTGGGTTTCTTCACCCAACTGCCCCAAAACTTGCCCAATAGTGAGAAATTTGGGGCTTTTCCCCTTTATGGAGGACCATAGCCTACGGGAATTGATAGGCTATTTCGTCTTGTAGGCAATTAATTTCCCATGAACATTCAGTTCCCCCTTCCCAACATTGCTCATCCTCAAGTAATGATAGCTTTTGTTGCTGCCTGAACTGTTATTGTTGTTGTCCCACAACCTTGCCAAACTCTACTTGCAATTCTTCTTTAGTGGGAACTTCCCTTGAATTTAGAGGGTGCTGAATGGAAACCATTTCCTGAGTTCCCAAAAGTGGCTGAAATGGCAGGACTATCGATGCATTGATTTGCTTGACTTCGCTACTTGCACTATCTTGCTTAGTATCATACACTTTAGAACTCATTTCACTCCTTTGTCTCGATCCCGAGGAGCCCAGTATAGCTGCCAATCCACGATTTGGCCTTTTCTGCGCCTGTACTCCATTTATTGGACCAACTTTATCTCTAACCTCTGGGGCTTCCTCCAGGGCCGCACAGTTGGGCTCCAAGAGCTTACAATTAGATGTGCTTGCACAATTCTGAACCAATTTCCCAAAATTAGAAAACTTTGCAGGCTTAATCAATTGTGAATTATTTTCTTGTTTTGAAGCTTCCATTTTATTCTCTATGTTTACAACTGTAGGTCTCTCAGAAGAGCAACCTTCCATTGACAAAGGTTGTTGGGATCACTCTTCTAGTGATTGACAAACCAGATTACCTTTAGTTTCATTTAGGATTGCCCGACTGCCCTTTACAAATTCACATTTCTTACTGAAAAGAAATGAATTAGAGGCTCAACCAATTACAGTAGAAGCCAGACTGGCCTTCTTGATTGGAGTTGTTCCAACAACAAAGGTATTAGTAGCTGAACTTGAGGATTCTATAAAATCTTCCTGTTTCTGTTCAATAAGATTCCCTGTTTGTTCACTAGACATATTTTCATGATTACCAGATTTGACAGAAACTGAATCTACTCCCTCATTCAGAACCTCTCTTGTACCCTAAGCTTTATTGCTACTAGAAAGTGTCACTTCCAGCTGTGATGAATTCTCACATGAAGACTCAACTTTCGCATTCAACCCCTCAACAGATAAAACAATTTCGGCATTCACTCCATCTGCAATATCGACTGATGCCAGCAAAGATTGGTTGTAACTTGTAAGTGTCTGATATCTCTTTCAGTCCATTTGCTCCCTTCCTAGAAACTTGTTTTAGTGGGTTTGGAGAAATTTCAACTAACTTATTTCTCATTTCCCTGACTTGTTTTATAACATCAAGTACAGTAGCAGGGTTCCCCTTAACAAAAGCATGTCTGTCATTGACAAATACACGCAGGTCATCTGTGGTACGAGGGATCCTCTTAGCAATTTGTAGCAGTACTTTGTTTGGCAATATATAGCCAAAGTTTTCATCTTCCACACAAGTTATGTTATCCCTCCATTCATATAAGCCAGCGGCAACAGAAAACTGCTCTTGACTGAGGTTGTCTTCCTACAATCCATAAACTTGTAAATATGGCGCTTCTGCCAGGGGTTATTTTTCATAGAACTGCAAGCAAATATCATATCTGTGTTCATAAACCTCAAAAAGTGGAGCCTCCCTACTCTCCAAAGGCATGGACTTTAATATTTGTTGCATTTGTTCATAATGAGTATCTTCTCTCATATACTTTAACATTTCTGAAGGTGGGTTGCTGTAAAAGCCAATTAGAAATCTGGTAATCTTTATCAGTAGTGATATCACAGAAGTGTTGTAGTAGAGACTTCAGGCTATTTCACTCCAATTGCAATACTCTTAGGGTCTGGCCTGTATCAAATAAGTTGCATATGACAATTCCAAAGTCACATTGCAACCATAGTATATCTTGATCTGCTACATGCATCCTAGATTGCACGTTGAGCCTTCCCTGTCTTTTTCTATTCAACACATTAGGAGAATGCTTTGTCAACATTTTGACTTGACCACTAGGCTTTACTTGCACTTTTCGATCCAACATTTTAGAAGATCTTGTCTCTAAGTTGACTTTCTTTTGCAACTTTAGCAGATCTTGTTCACGTTTCAGCTGATTCTGTTTAGTCAAGTCACAAGGTTGACAGAGCCAATTAGATTTCTGTGGACTTGGGAGGTAAATAGGTGCTAAACACCCTATATGTGATGAGAATTCTATGACTTTGTGAATCACATCTGAAAACTTGTCAAGCCCAACACGCTTGCTTGCTTCTTGGACATCACGCAAGGACCACCCATTCTCAAGAATTATGAGATTACTAGCATGCCTGGTTGTACTACCGGCATGTTCCTCAAATTTGCAGATACAGACAACTTGTCTTCCTTTGGAAATGTACCAACTACATAAGATCCCTTATCCCTTTATCACTCCTGTGAGCTTTACCCTTTCTGTGTAGACTATATATCGAACAAAACATCCTTCAAGTAACCTAGTTGAAATCAGAAGTTTAACAGTTGACAAAACCCTATCCAAAACTATTTTCTCTGGCATTTTAGTTTTGAGCTTTATTTTAGTGGAATTCCACAATGGCATGGTTTTGGATACAGAAACATTTCTTGGCAAACTTTCTAGTGGAGCTGCCACTTTTGAAGAAGATGCATCCAATTTGCTATTTTGGGGATGCCCCTGTTTAACACTAGGAGGGGAAGTATTATCAATGAGTGATGCAGAGGTTACTGTGGTTTGAGTTTGATCTATGTGTGGGCTTTCAGGATTTTTAATTTGTATTGCTGAAATATCCTTGTCCATTTTAAAACATGCATCCTCAAAATCATCAGCAACCACCTTTGAAGACAGTGTTTCTTGACCATGTTTCATTCCTACTCCATACCCAGAGTTTGAAGCAAATATTTGCAAATTATTTTCCCGCTTCCTTTCTTTCTTTGCTAGATCCTTACAGACACTTGTCTGCTTCTTGTATATGTGAAAATTCTATCACTGCAGCAACTGATTTACTTTTCCTACTTATTCCACAATAAGATATTTATGAAATTACTTCAATAAACATTAAAATAAATATTGCTGCATATATCACACCGTAATACAGAAACAAACATATGCACAAGAATCAACACATTGACACAGTTATTTTGGACAACAGTCCCCGGTATTGTACGTGTTTCCCTTAGGCAGTCCTTGGCTGCAAAAACTACGCCAGGAGACCAACTCAACCAGCCTTTAGGTTCAAGCTGGCCCTTGAACCAGAGGGGGCTCCCTCAGTTGTTACGAGGCTTTGTTTAACGTTGTTCACCTGTCACTGAACAACAGCCTTTGAAGCACAATGGCCAAATTTATGGTTTTAATGGGGATGGTTGGCGATCAATGGTAATCCCTAATCATGATTAAAGGCCTCTTTCATAAGGTCCCTGCTGAAAATGTCCGCTGCCGACTTAACAAAATGACTTAGCTTTTTCAAGAATTATGGTAGAAGAATGTAAGAGGATTCCTAATAAATTAATAATTGAGCAGTCAGACTGACTACTTAACAAATAGGGAAATTTAGATGCGTGTAAAAGATTTCTACAGCCCAACAAAAACATATTCAAAGGTAACAAAAGACCAAAGTGAAACTGATTCCAAGAGGAGCTATTTCAGACAGATAGTCTAATAAGCTAATCTCTTTCAATGGCTATTAGAAAACATAAAGTAAAAACCAGTCAAAGAAGAGTTAATTTGGACAAACAGTCCAATAAGCTAATCTCTTTCTAAAGGTTATGGTTTTGCAGGGAATTACAGAGAGATTAAGACTTAATCTACCCTACCCAGACCTTCCTACAATTGCTTTGAACATATGTAGAAACAAGTTATGAAAACACCAGAAAGACATACGAGAAACACAAAATTATGTCATGACTGGAGCCGGAAGGCTTTCATTAGAATTCTACAAGAGAAGCTATTACATAGTCTAAGAGCCTTGGCATCAAAAGCCAACCCATACTACTTCAATTGATAAAGTATTTATACAATTTCCTCACAAAATATCTTGATAAAAATATCAAGAGCTATCACAAATATTTGAAGACTGTATTACAAAACTAGAACACAAATAAAGGTAACTAAAACTATTTGAAGAGTTCTTGTACTATCCTTGAGGATTTCTGTTGATAAAGAAGAGAAATTTGAATTTGATTGCAACTCATATTTGATGAGATGGCCTCCAAGTCACTAAACTGTCTTGAGCTTTTTCCTCCCGAATTTCTGAAAAATAGGGTTCAGTCATCCCTTCGAATATCTCAATCCGAGCTAGTTGTCTGAAAACTGAGAGAGATTTTTGTAATTTAGTATCTTCAGAACAAAAACCTCCTCCAGTTTCCCAAGATTCATCTCTGATTATCCATAATAGTTTCGGCAAAAAGGTGGCTTAAACCGGACATTGCACAGTCATAAAAAAAGGCTAAACATGATGAAAGTGTATCTCCCAAACCTTGACACCTGTGTGAAAAGTGAGATAGGCTTTTGTATTTTGGAATCTTATGAACCAAAACCTCTTCCAGTTTCCAGATATTCATCTTTGTTTAGTCAAAATATCATCTGCAAAAAGGTGACTAAAACAAGAAATTTCTGAAAAACATGCCTTCAAAGACGCATTTGCATCTCACAAACCATAATAGCTGTTAGAAAACTGAGAGAGGTTTTTGTACATGAGGATGTTATCAACAAAATCCTCAGCCCTTGCGGAACATGCCGAGAAGACGATGCATCATGTATGTGTCGAAGAGGCTCAAGTCATTGCTAGAGTTGCTCAGTTTCACCATCACAAGTTTAGGGAGGCCCTGGAGATTGAAAAAAGGCCGAATAATCTTAATAGGGATGATGGCTGGAAGATCAGCAGCTGCTGGGTCCCAGCCCTGTCTTCCTAACCTCTGCGGTCCCTTCTTGGTAAGATCTCTAGGTTTCTTGTTTCCTTTCCTTAAGAGTTGTTTTCCTTTAGGTTTGTTGTATCATTTTCTTGCTTTACTTGTAATTTGTTTTGTTCTTCTTTTAATTTTCGTCCTTATGGTTTGATTTAATCCCCTCTATTTCCCTATTTATTCGAAGATTTTTTAATGGGAATATTTAGCATAATATATTTTAAAGTAATTGTACTAACCTTAGAATGGAAGGTATTTAATTTAGCTTTCGATTAGCCTTAGATTTTTAACAACCTAATGCTATGTTTAAATAAAGATATATTTATAATTAATGAATGAATTAAAATATGCATTTTCGTAACTATTCAATATTAATTTTCCATTTAGTCATTTAATTAATTTGTATTTAATTCTAAGTTAATTTAAACTAACCTTAATGAATAAAGTAAGATATGAAAATTTTCTAAATATGTATATTATTTTATCCAAACATTAAATAAAATGTTATTGGAATG